>JAMWET010005690.1:0-102500 GCA_024036415.1 Prochilodus magdalenae
AGTGTAGTGTGTGGTGAAACTGGTGTGAGTGTGCTGTGGGTAGTAGTCCACACTATCCCAGTGAGTATGGTGTATAGAGGGAGGTGTGGCTACGTCACAATGTGGTGCGTGTTGTGTGTGCGTATTTAATTGCACAGCCCCCCGTATGTCTACTAGGCCTGTGGCCTGTGTAGTAATGGTTTTGCACTGAGCTGTAACATCTTGAAGGGGATCCTAGTCATTCCCTATGGGAAAAAAAACGGCCGTTGATCGGATTCCGTCGGAAAACCGTAGATCGGATCGCTTCAAAAAGCACAAGCACACTATTCGGGTATAGGATCTACGATCCTGCCAAGTTTGGTGGGTGTCGCTTGAAAACTGTGGGAGGAGATACTGTTTAAATTTTGAGCGCGGAATAATAATAATAATAATAATAATAAGATTAACAAAAACAGTAAGTTGGCTTTTACAAGCCAACTTAATAATAAGAAATAGCAAATGATAACAAGAATATTTAATGTAGTTGAAGTAATTCCAGCAGAATGTAGCTGTTACTGTACACTGGGGGAAAAAAAACATTTACTCACATATTTATATAAAATTAGCACATTTTTTAAATTGACCAATTAATTTATTTCCAGTGTACAAATAAAGAGGCATTAGCATATTGTTGTATATGTGTTCTGTATGTGAAAAAAAAAAAAGTAATTTAAAACTATCTAATACACGGAGTCTTTACATGGACTCTGTTTTTCTTTTCCATTATGTAAACTGCTTTTCTGTGAAGCTGCTTTGAGACATTAGTTGTAAAAAAGCACTATACAAATATTGATTGACGCATTGAATCAGATCCTATCTACCTTGGTGGGGATATGAGATCACAAAAATATCAGATTTCCTATTAAAAGTCTGAATTTCCTGTTTGTTGCCGTGGGTGATTGGAGCTCCATCCACCTTCAGGCGGTTCACTTGCCTCTCTTTTTAAGGGACGTATTGTAACTCTGCCAGTGCCTGTTTTGTGGCCTCTGATGGGAAGAACCTGCGCTTGTACCAGGCCGTGGTGGACGCCAGGAAACTGCTGGATGAACTGTCTGACCCGGAGACCTCGGTGAGTGTTCCAGAACTCTCTAAAATCTTCAACCCGTTTCACTGTGTCTGTGTATTCGCACCTCCTAACAGCGGCTAATCTAACGAGTGATTCAGAGATGTCCTTCTTGTTTGTGCAGAAATTGGTGGGTGAGGTGTTTAACATCGTCAGCCAGCAGTCCACGGCCCGGCCCGGCTGCATCATTGAGCTGGACGTAATCACTAACCAGGTGAGATGTGTGGGACCGTGTGGCTGTTTGGTTTGACCCTCTCAGTTAGACCCTACCCCAACCCCTTAGTCTGTTCAGCCTGTACCAGTGATGGAGATATTAGGATGAATGCAGTGCCAGCCCTATCCAGATTTGCATACTTCGACACACACGTAAATGTTATGATTCAGCAGAAGTCGAAGGTCAGCAGGATTCAGTCACATTATCGGTCATGAAAATAAGGATGTGATCGTTTGCCTCAGAGTACATACACATGCCTGCGGTGTTGTTTCCAAACGGTTCCTATCAGTTCAGCATCCTGTTTTCTCCCTCCAGTGTGGCTCAAACACGCAGCTGCTCCACGTCTTCCAGGAGGATTTCATTTTAGGATACAAACCCCACGATGACATCGCCGACATCAGCGCTGCTAACTTCCCTTCTGCAGGCGGTAACTCTCCTCTCCTCTCCTCTCCTCTCCTCTCCTCTCCTCTCTTCTCCTCTCTCGTCTCCTCTCATCGCTTCTATCCTCTCTTCTCTTTTCTTCTATCCTCTCTTCTATCCTCTCGTCTTTACTATCCTCTCTTTTCTTTTATCCTCTTGTCTCTTCTGCCCTCTCTTCTCTTCTATCCTATCTTCTTTTCTATTCTTTCGTCTCTCCTCTCCTCTCCTTTGGTATCTCCTCTCGTCTTGTCTCGTCTCGTCTCTCCTCTCTTGCTCATCTTCTCCTTACTGTATCCATTGTCCCTGACAGAGTATCGTCCTCCTCCGTTCTCTGAGAAGTTCTTCCTGGTGGTGATTGAGAAGGATGAGAATAGGAACTCTGTGCTGCAGATGTGGCATCTTCATCTGAAGTCTGTCCAGGCGTGTGTGGGTGAGTGTAACATGCGCTCAATCTCTTTTTAACGGTGCGTAGGTGCTACACACACCAAATCCTTTTATGTTAGTCAGTGGAACATCCCTGACGTGATGCCTGCATTCAGCCATGTCCTTATCGAAGCGCTAGCATGGATTACACTGTAAGGAGAAAGGAGAATGTTCTGTTCGGTCTTTAAGGTTCACTGTATAAAAGCCATCAGTGATTGTTTGGAGACGAGCCTGTCAGATGTGGATGAATAGACTCTGTCGTTTTGTTTTGTTCATCCTTCCTTTCCTTTCTTTAATTCCTATTTTGAAAACACTGGATGTGAACATCCCAAATGATGTTCTGATGATCTCCAGACGACAGTAAATGTACTCCCAACACAGTCAGGCTTCACGATGACGGGGCCAAAACGGTCCCCTCATGTGAACTTGTTGTGGAGGTGTATGATAGTTTTCTCCCAGCAGTAAACGATGTTGTAGCGGGAGCTAAACCCACAACTTGGTGGGGCTGCAGAGCTGCCTTGGCTGCCTCTTTCATGCAAGACATCCAGATAGCTGCACGAAAGCATGAGTCAGCAGCAGAAAGGCTCTCGGTGTGCTTAGTCTGACAAGTGTGCCACCTGAACTGACTCAGATGCACCATGAAGTACCACTTCCAGGAGCATGAGTCATCTAAATACACACGGTTCTCATGGGTAAAAGGCATTCCAGCATTTCTTTAAGGGCTGTAGCCCAGTGGAATTAAAACAGCAGCACGTTGACCTGAGGATGTATGTATTTGAAAGTGTACATGTCCTACATTCCATGACAGCAGCACAAGCAGCTAAAGTATTCTTTCTGTTTGAACCTCCTCAGAGGAACCAGCCCACAAGCAGGTCTTCCAGAACCAGCTGGCGGTTCCACACGCCTTCAATAATGCTGACTCATCTCCAGAAACAACCCCGGGTCACAGCCCACTTCCTCGCTCCTCTTCATCTGCTAATCTTCAGTCTGCCAGCAAACTCATCCTCAGCTCCAAACTCGTCTACAGCCACAAGCTAGAGCTCCCCCTAGGTGTGGAGGTCATCCGTGCAACACCATCTGCAGGTATGGATATCACACAGGCTTTTTTTCCTTTTGGGAATCCAGATCCTCATTAATGCCAGGGAGTCGGTTCCACAGACAAACTAACAGCAGGGATCCATTGACCTAGTCGGGGATATATAGGTGACCATATAGAGACAGAAATAGAATGTCATAGATTTCCCGCGTACAGCTTCACAGCCAACACATACATACATACTGCACTACACGTGTGTGTGTGTCTGTGTGTGTGTCTGTGTGTGTGTGTGTGTGTGTGTGTGTGTGTGTGTGTGTGTGTGTGTGTGTGTGTGTATATATATATATATATATATATATATATATATATATATATATATATATATATATATATATATATACAGTGAGTCCAAGAAGTATTTGATCCCTTGCTGATTTTCTTCGTTGGCCCACTAATAAAGACATGATCATTCTATACTTTTAATGGTAGATGTATTCTTACATGGAGAGACAGAATATTAAAAAGAAAATCCAGAAAATAAATCTAAGGAATATATATTAATTGATTTGTATTTCATGGAGTGAAATAAGTATTTGATCCCTCTTGCCAAACACACTCAATACTTAGTGGCAAAGCCTTTGTTTGCAAGCACAGCGGTGAGACGTTTGTTGTAGTTAACCACAAGTTTAGCACACACACCAGGGGGAATTTTGGCCCACTCTTCTTTGCAGATCCTCTCTAAATCATGAAGGTTGGTGGGCTGTCGCTTGGCAACTCTGACCTTCAGCTCCCTCCATAGATTTTCGATCGGATTGAGGTCTGGCGACTGGCTGGGCCACTCCATGACCTTAATGTGATTCTTCTTGAGCCAATCCTTTGTTGCCTTTGCTGTATGTTTAGGGTCGTTATCATGTTGGAAGACCCAACCACGGCCCATTTTCAGATCCCTGGCAGAGGGGAGGAGGTTGTCCCTCAGGATTGTGCGGTACATGGCTCCATCCATCTTCCCAGTGATGCGGTGAAGTAGCCCTGTACCCTTGGCAGAGAAACACCCCCAAAACATTATGCTTCCACCTCCATGCTTGACGGTGGGCACAGTGTTCTTGGGGTCATAGGCAGCATTTTTCTTCCTCCACACATGGCGGGTGGAGTTGAGGCCAAAAAGTTCAATTTTGGTCTCGTCTCACCACAAAACCTTCTCCCAATAACTTGGTTCATCTTTCAAATGATCATTGGCATACTTGAGGTGCGCCTCCACATGTGCTCTCTTCAGCAGGGGTACCTTTCGGGCACTGCAGGATGTGAATCCATTGTTGCGCAAAGTGTTTCATATTGTTTCCTTGCAAACTGTGGTCCCAGCTGCCTTCAGGTCATTTGCTAACTCCTGCCGAGTGGTTGCAGGACGATTTCTGACCGTTCTCAGCATCATTGCCACCCCACGAGGCGAAATCTTCTTTGGAGCACCGGGCCGAGGTCTGTTGATTGTCATGTTATACTCTTTAAACTTTCTGATAATTGCACCAATAGTTGTTACTTTCACATCCAACACCTTACTAATCTTTTTGTAGCCCATTCCAGCTTTGTGAAGGTCAACAATTCTGACTCTGAGGTCCTGTGACAGCTCTTTGGTTTTACTCATGTTGGAGACTTGAAATCTGTGTGATCTGTCTGATTCTGTGGACAGGTGTTTTTCACACAAGTGATTAGTGAGAACAGGTGGCTTCAGGTCAGGTAACAAGTTGATTGGGAGTGTCTAACTGGTCTGTAAAAGCCAGAACTGCTAATGAATACTAAGGGATCAAATACTTATTTCACTCCATGAAATACAAATCAATTAATATATATTCCTTAGATTTATTTTCTGGATTTTCTTTTTAATATTCTGTCTCTCCATGTAAGAATACATCTACCATTAAAAGTATAGAATGATCATGTCTTTATTAGTGGGCCAACGAAGAAAATCAGCAAGGGATCAAATACTTCTTGGACTCACTGTATATATATATATATATATATATATATATATATATATATATATATATATATATATATAATAACATATGATGTGGTATTTGATTCCTGCACAGTACAGTTTATAGACTGAAATGCAATGCAATAATTTATATATGAGTCTTAAGGATTAATGACCAGTATGTTTAGCCGAACCTGAGATGACCGCTTATAATAAACGCTAAACCTGCTGGTAATTAAATCTAACTATGGTAAATACAAATACCCTGTTTACTGTTCTTAAAGACTTATGAATATTATAAGTTTAGCCTTTTAGGCTAATGCTAGCTCACGCTCTGCCAAGCTGGTTATCCCAGATGAACTAGTTTGACAAAGCAGTGTTCTTGCCTGTCTACAGCTGTTTACTTCATCTACTCACAGTTTGTAAGTGTAACTGGTGTGTGTGTTGGTGAGCTCCTGCTGCTGTGATTGTGTTCTATGTTAGCGATGCACACACAAGCTACTTCAGTGCATCCCGTCTGTGGAGAATCAGTAACCATCAGTAAGCGTGTTGCTGTCGTTTGGTGCAGCATGGTTATTACAGGAACCTGATCATGAGCTTGATCCTTTTTGCTGCAGCCCACCCTGTTACTTTTGGTTAACGTTTAAATTTGCGTTTATTTTTGTCTTTGGGACAAAAATTATAAACACACCAAATATGCAGTTATGTACGCAAACACTTACTTAATATCAAACTCAAATCAAAATAAAATATCATCTCTTGCTCTTAAAAACATTGTGGAATGTGAAGTGAAAATGTTGAATCTCTGCTGTCCATGAGGGAGAGATAATTAGAGGAAAGGTGTTTAAAGCATGCACGTCATGAAGGACTTAATAAATGATGTGATGTTTGTCGTTCAGTCCACGTGACCTGCTTGTGGTATCTCCTCCTTCCAGGTCATCTCAGTTCTTCATCTATCTACCCGGTATGTCTGGCGCCGTACCTGCTGGTGACCACTTGTTCGGACGGTCGGGTCCGCTTCTGGAGATGCGCTGTGGAGACGGACGTGTCTGCGCCCGACCCAGAAGAGTCACGCTCGTACTGCTGGGAGCCGTGGTGCCTGTTGAACGAGGAGGAAGACAACAACAGCGCCCTTACTGTTTCCGGACGACCCGTGGCCGTTAGCTGCTCCTACATCGGCCGACTTGCTGTGGCATTCAAGCAGCTGACGCCTAGCAGTGAGGGCGGATCGTCTAAAGACTTCACCATGCATGTGTCCATCTATGAGTGTGAGTCAACGGGCGGTTCTGAGTGGGTCCTAGAGCAGACCATCAACCTGGAAGACTTCAGCAAACCTGTGAACACCCTAGACTCTAGGGTGAGTGTGGACAGCAACCTGGTGGTGTACAGCAAGTCTGACCTGTTTGTGCATAAAGACAGCCCCAATATAAAGCACTTTGTGCACCTGGACTGGCTGTCCAAAGAGGACGGCTCACACATCCTGACCGTGGGAGTGGGCTCTAATATTCTGATGTATGGCCGCATCTCTGGAATCGTCACAGAGCAGACTGGAGGGAAGGATGGGATGGCAGTTATCACTTTGCCACTGGGTGGCAGTGTAAAGCAGGGCGTTCGCTCTAGGTGGGTTCTTCTGCGTGCAGTGGATTTGGTGTCCTCGGTAGATGGGACACCGTCCCTTCCTGTGTCGCTGTCCTGGGTGCGAGATGGCATCTTGGTGATCGGTATGGATTGCGAAATGCATGTTTATGCTCAGTGGCACCAGGATAAGAAACCTGGCGACTCTGAAGACAACGCTATCATGTCCCCAGACGACGGCAGCCGATCCACCTCCGTTCCAGCTGAGAGCCGTGGGCGATCAAAGAGCGTATTCGAGAGCGGCACTGGGATAGATGATGTCTTCCGGGTTCCCGCGGTGATCCAGGATGGTGGCCTGTTTGAAGCAGCTCATTCGCTATCTCCCACGCTTCCACAGTACCATCCAACCCAGCTACTAGAGCTGATGGACCTGGGCAAAGTCAGAAGAGCTAAGGCAATCCTATCACACTTGGTCAAGTGCATCGCCGGGGAGGTTGCCGTGGTGAGAGACGTAGAAGCAGGTGAGGGCGGAGCCAGGAGACACCTTTCAAGGACCATCAGTGTAACCGGAAGCACCGCCAAGGACACTATTGTTGCCGGACGAGACGGTGGGCGAGATTATACCGAGATCAACTCGATCCCACCCCTCCCTCTGTACGCTCTGCTCTCTGCGGACCTGGACACCTCCTACAAGCCGGGAGAAGAGGTGGGGAAAGGGGTGAAAGGTCAAGAACGAGAGGTCCAGAAGTCTTCCGAAGATCAGTACGCTGACCTGTTCCAAGTTCAAGCAGTCACCACTGACGACTTTGTCAGCTTTGCGTCAGAGAAGCCGGAGAAGAAGACGCGAGTCATCAACCTGTCCCAGTACGGACCGACCTACTTCGGCCCCGAGCACGCTCAGGTGCTCTCCTCACACCTGATGCACTCCAGCCTGCCCGGACTCACACGCCTCGAGCAGATGTTTCTTGTGGCGCTCGCTGATACTGTGGCCACCACCAGTGCCGAAGTGGGAGGAGCCACTGATAAGCAGTACACAGGTGAGTTGATCCTTTTAGATGGATCAGGTGCCTGATTTTAGTACTGTACCAATAAGAACAGGAGTGAGTTCACGGTTCCACTTCCTGTTCTCGCTTAGTTGCAGGTAGGGATGAACGATTTGGGCAAAATATCTTATAGGGATTTTTATGACCTGTGCTGAGACTGAGTGAGTTAAGGTCCAGGCCTTCTTTAGACTGAGAGGATCACTCTTTTCTGGCCTAAGGCCAATTTAACACACCAGACTGCTAGTCACGTCGTGATTACACAGTGCACAACAGTCTTCCACAGCCCTCGTCTTCATCTTCTTCATCTTTTTCTTCTTCTTCTTCTTCTTTTTCTTCTTGTTTTTCTTCTTCTTCTTCTTTTTCTTCTTGTTTTTCTTCTTCTTCTTCTTTTTCTTCTTCTTTTTGTTTTTCTTTTACTTCTTCTTCATCTTCTTTTTCATCTTCTTTTTGTTTTTCTTTTACTTCTTCATCTTCTTTTTCATCTTCTTCTTCTTCTTCTTCTTCTTCATCATCATCTTCATGTGCTTTTTCTCTCTTTTTCCTCTTCATCTTCTTCATCTTCTTCGTCTCATTCGTCTTCTTGGTTTAAAGTTTTGTCCACTAATTTGCCCCGTGGTTTTGGAGATGTTCACACTGTTCCGACTCTAAATGGAATGTGTGTTCTGATTGGGAGTGGTGTGCTTGCATACAGCTTTTTGTATCTGACGTATGTGACGTATTATTTGGAACCAGGCATAAATAGGATGGAGAAGTGTCCCCCTACTAAGTACTCTGCATTTTCAGGAAATGCATTTCTGTAGTTAGATTTCATTGTTTCTGATTGTTCTAACATAGTAGGAACGTAGTTAATAATGTAGACAGTACTGAACAACTGCAGTTCTGGCTATATGAAAATTGCCCTGTATTAAATTGAGATTTTGATATAAAGTCCATTAATCGTTCAGCCCTAATTGCAGGGTAATCTCTCAGCTTTGGATTCCTGTCATTATTGCCCTCTCAGCTTGTCAGCGTCTGTCTCTTTCAGGCCGTCTCTACTCCTCTCTCTCTAAAACGTACTAATGCAGTCTGTGTGTGATGTGCGTATCTGCTTAAATGGCCTCAATTCCCCAATATCACCATGGTTATCTGACGGCGTTGTTTATCCTAGACGTGGTACAACTGACATTAGACTAATTAAACAAAGTAGGCCTTTATCGTGCTCTCCACTTCTACCTATAGTGGAACAGATCAGATCCTATTTATTTAGTCTTGTAGGCGAGGTAAACAACGGATGTGAGCAGAGCGTTCCAGACGTTACCATGGCGAGCAGGCGATGAAGCAGAGCAGGTTCAGGGACGGCGAGAGGTGTTTCCATTAATGTAGCGCAAACCTCCCAACTTGGTGGAACTTCCAACTGTGTCCCCCATGCCCTTATACACCACCCTCGTTCTTCTCACCGTCGTTTGTATACCTTCTGTTTTCTCCACCGTGGTCTTCACCATCAGACCTGCATTCCTCACCACCTTGTACCCTATACCCCTCACTATCTCTCCTTAACTGTTGACCATCTACATCCTACATCCCTCATTGTCTCCCCATACCCTTCTCCATCACCCCATACCTTCCTCAGGCTCCCCTACATTCTTCACTATCTCCACCATACTCTTCTCTGTCTCCCTGTACCCTTTTGGTCTACCCTACATGCTTTACTTCTCTGTTATGCCCTTTCCCATACCCCAATGCTCCTCAGTCTCCACCACATACCCTTGTACCCCTATAGGCTTAATCTTTCCCCTGGGCTGTGCTCCTTTCTTCCTGCACCATCTACGACCTGTTCTAAACCCTCCATCTCCACTACACCCCTCATGACCTCCAGCATCTTTGCCATCTCTCCTGAGTGCTGTTGTGTCTTCTTCTAAAGTGCTTGATGAGTTTGTGGAGCTGAATGCTGTTTGGATAGGCAGTGGAGAAGGCTTGCCAAAGCTGGACAAAGCCTGTATTGTTGAACGAGTAGTTTATTTGACTGAGGGCGAAATAAGATCATTACGAGTGTGTGCGTGTGTGTGTGCGTGTAGGCTGTTAAAGCCTGCTGGGGAAGTATTGCTTGATGGCCTGCTGAGCTGAGGGTGTTTACTTGGTGTTCTGCATCTCTTTGTGTGTGTGTTCTCTCCAGGTGCGGAGGCTTTAGATGAATGTGGCCTGCGCTACCTGCTGGCTATGCGGCTGCACACATGTCTCCTCACCTCACTGCCCCCACTCTACCGAATCCAGCTCCTGCACCAAGGTAAGACATGCACTCTCTCACTGCAGGCCTTAACCACTCACTCCAGCCTTTATGCCGTCACGACACAACTTCCAATCTCTCTTACCTGATAAAATCAGGCTTATGGATCAGCATAAACCAAGGACAGACACCACATTCAGAACTGTTAGGCTAAGACAGGTTATAACACTCTTCGGCTTCGGCTCCGCATAAAAACTTAGGCTCCCAGATCTTCCCGTTATCATTTGATGCAAACAAAGACGAACCCAACCCAACCTGTTTGTGCATAGTGAAGTAGGGGTGGGCGATATATCGAATATACTCGATGTATCGATGTATGCTATCTTTGATATATAAAACAATATATATCAAAGATAGCAATCGCGAACATCGAGTATAAATTTGCTTCTATCTGCCAGCGTGAGAGCTGCTTTGGGTCTTAATCTCCCTCTCAGTTCACCTACATTGGTCCCGCCCACCCGCGCTGCTGGGGTGGGTGTGTGTGTGTGTGGAGATGAGACGACAGAGTTAAGCAGGAAAGAGCCCAGTCAGGTACAGAGAGCGCGAATGTCAAAGAGAGTTAGCATTAAGCGCTAAAAAACAAGACGGAGGCGGAGGAATTGGTTCGAATAAAAACAGCGCAGGTCCTGAGAGAACTAATATCGAAGCGAGTTAGCAACGTTAGGCGCTAAGAAACAGAAGATGGACGCGAACGAATTGGTTCCAAAGAAAAACAGCACTGGATCCATTGTCTGGCGATGGTTTGGGTTTCACCAAGATGATGTGGAACAAACAACCGTTATCTGTAAAATATGCTGCAAAAGTATTGCAGCAAAAGGTAGCAGTACCACAAATCTGTTTCACCATTTGAAAAGCCACCCATTACAGAACGAAGAATGCCTGAAACGCCGCATGTCCACATCGCCACCTACACCAAATAAAACACAAATGCAACCAGTCCAGAAGCAAATGACTCTGGCTGCTTCGTTTTCAAAAGCAATCCCATATGACAAAAAAAGTTCAAGATGGAATGAAATCACTGCTGCTGTAACCACCTACATCGCTAAAGACATGGCCCCAGTCATTGTAGTAGAATAAATGCACATTTTGTTGAGTTCTGTTATTGTTAAGGATCTAACTATAGAATTAGGCTACAGTTTGTAGGTCTAAGCCATTATTTATTTTCATTCAACAGCTGTTCATACTGTCTGATTTTGAATAAATAGTTTTGTTGAATTTAACTTCACTGTGATAGATACCCCTTTTTGCCTCAAAGTTTAAAATATCTTCAATAGAAACCACTAATGCGTATATACAAAATGTAAAAGAATTTTTTATGGAGACATACATCTGTTACAGGCACTAGAATCATACTGGTGTGACTACTGTATACATCAAAGGGATAAATCAATAATTTATGGAGTGTTTTAGAGGAGATTT
Organism: Prochilodus magdalenae; assembly: GCA_024036415.1. NCBI lineage: Eukaryota > Metazoa > Chordata > Actinopteri > Characiformes > Prochilodontidae > Prochilodus > Prochilodus magdalenae. The sequence goes on from JAMWET010005690.1 coordinate 11,447, forward strand.
CAAAATATCGCGATATATATCGTGTATCGCGATATAGCCAAAAAATATCGCAATATTATTTTTAGGCCATATCGCCCAGCCCTATAGCGAAGTATAGTGGGCGTATAGTGAAGGGTGGAGACGTATTCCTGTGCAGTACCTGCAGCTCGTCTGTCTCTTGCATGGGCATCCGTTCGCCCCCTCTCTGCTAAAAGTCCTGAAGCTGTTCATGCCTGTTTAGTGTTTATCGGTACAGTATTATGGCTGCTATGATTGGGGTAATTGACAGCCTGTGTTTGTGTACTCTGTACACTCATAGGCGTCTCAACGTGTCACTTCGCGTGGGCGTTTCACTCTGAGGCGGAGGAGGAGCTGTTGAACATGATCCCGGCCATGCAGAGGGGCGACCCGCAGTGGTCTGAACTTCGTGCCGTTGGTGTGGGCTGGTGGATTCGCAACATTAATACACTCCGACGCATGGTGGAAAAGGTGAGGCACACCTGTAAAACACCACTGTCACGCACCAGCAGTGTTCCTAAACCTTTTCACACAAGCACATCAGCCTACATGCCACATTTCACCTTTAACAAGTCATAGCAGCCCCTACACTTCCTGTAGTGTATTACAGTCTGTCGGAATGAGCGTGTGGGTCGTATCGCCCCCTACACTTCCTGTAGTGTATTACAGTCTGTCGGAATGAGCGTGTGGGTCGAATCACCCCCTACACTTCCTGTAGTGTATTACAGTCTGTCGGAATGAGCGTGTGGGTCGTATCACCCCCTACACTTCCTGTAGTGTATTACAGTCTGTCAGAATGAGCGTGTGGGTCGTATCACCCCCTACGCTTCCTGTAGTGTATTACAGTCTGTCAGAATGAGCGTGTGGGTCGTATCGCCCCCTACACTTCCTGTAGTGTATTACAGTCTGTCAGAATGAGCGTGTGGGTCGTATCGCCCCCTACGCTTCCTGTAGTGTATTACAGTCTGTCAGAATGAGCGTGTGGGTCGTATCGCCCCCTACACTTCCTGTAGTGTATTACAGTCTGTCAGAATGAGCGTGCGGGTCGTATCGCCCCCTACACTTCCTGTAGTGTATTACAGTCTGTCAGAATGAGCGTGTGGGTCGTATCGCCCCCTACACTTCCTGTAGTGTATTACAGTCTGTCAGAATGAGCGTGCGGGTCGTATCGCCCCCTACACTTCCTGTAGTGTATTACAGTCTGTCAGAATGAGCGTGTGAGATTATAGACACTTTTTAAATGAATCTCTCTTCCCCCTTTTTGTCTTTCGGCAGGTTGCCAAAGCAGCATTCCAGAGGAATAATGATCCTCTGGATGCTGCATTGTTTTATTTGGCCATGAAGAAGAAGGCTGTGCTCTGGGGCCTTTTCAGGTACTCGTCAGCTCCTCCTTCCATGATGTGTTATGGACATTCCTCGCTCTTCATGTTCTAGCTTCCCAAACTGAACTGTCTTTTATTTTATCTCTTTTTCATTATAGAACAGTACAGTGCATCATGATGTCAGAATTTCATGTCTTTTGGCGTACTTCAGAATTGTTTTTGAATATACATAGAGTCCACAACATGACTATAGAAACTATTTACGGGTAGGGGAATATAAATGCAATTACTGTGAAAAATTAATATTATTGTAATTACGCGTAATGGATTCTAGTCTAAAACTAGATTAGTTCAGATTAGCACATTTTTGCAGCCCTAGATTTTATACTTGATGCTGATTTTGTTTTGTGCTTGTTGCTCGTTTTGTAAAAATATGAGTATGCTGAATGATGCTGATATTTAATAATATATAACGCTGGTATAAAATGTAGTTGGTATGTGTGTCAGGGAAAGAGTCTCTGAGCGTGAAGCAGCACCTCATTTTTTGGCTGGGTTTATTTATTTATTTGTTTGTTTGCTTGTTTGTGCAGGTCTCAGCACGATGAGAAGATGACCCAGTTTTTCAGCCATAACTTCAGTGAAGACCGCTGGAGGAAAGCAGCCCTGAAGAACGCCTTTTCTCTGCTGGGGAAACAGCGCTTTGAGCAGTCTGCAGCGTTTTTCCTGCTCGCTGGATCTCTAAAAGACGCCATCGAGGTGTGCATCTCCCTTTCATGTCCTCTCACACTTTATCCAAGTTTCATTCTTAGCTTGTTTCGGAGCTGCGTCTTCTCACATGGGTTTATGCCCATTGATGCATCAGTAGTGACCCATATGGACTGTGGGCAGGCCTGAACCGCCGCGTGTTTGTATATTGAAGTCTGATTGTTTCAGTCGTGGTGTTGTGTGATGCTTATGTGAGTCTATTTTTGGTTTCACAGTGCCCTTCCTGCGTCTAAACCAGCAGATAAACTCTACTCATAATGTATGAGTCACTTAGTTTACCTTGGGCTGGATGTACAGCCACACTCAGTCAAAACACAGATAGAGCCAGAGCTGCAGTGTGGGGAAACCGCACGCGCACCACACCCGGGGGGGAGTTAAGGTCAGCTGTGCACCTGGGTGCACGTCATCCGTCTGCTCGGGTCCTGTCTGATAAAGGAAATTAAGATTGGTGGTAGTTTTGGCGTTTTGGCTTTAGTTCTAGTTTGTGAAGTTGGAAATTGGGTTGTATACAGTCTCTCAGGGCCAAACGTGATCCCCAATGGGACCGTCTGAGGCCAACCTTGAGGAGCTCTGTGATTGGTATAGATGGTTTCACACTTATTCGGGTGCATGTGAAAATTTGAACCCAGTCCAACAGCTTGAAAAGCGGAGCGCAATGCCTAAACGAAACTAGCCTGGAGTTAGCTGTGAGTGTAACATAAGTTAGCATGTCTGAAAGCAGAGGCTAGTAATAAACACTCTGTTTAGCTACCAGTAGCATGTTGCTAATTAGCTTGTGTTACATATTGCACTCAGGGCGTTAAATTTGGGGGGAAGGGTTTAGAGGAGGCTACCCAGCCATTTGTCCCAAAACCTATGGGAATGTGACCATATTTAATTAGCATTGAGATATGTAACACCACAGTATGCTTTTCTGAGCGTATTGTGAATTTTATCAGTACTTAAGAGACACAGAGTTACATGTTTTACAAACGAACGAAGTGTAAAGACTCATGTTTAAATGGATTTAGTGCAGCACACTATGGGAAAAGTAAAAACAAAAATCATATCAGAGTTGATATTAATGGGACGCATATCAAGCCCACCGTCTGTCCTCTTGAGACTAGACTGTATTTCCTGATATTACAGAAACGCAGTATGTATTTTAGGCTTAAGTAGCTAATTATTAACGTTCAGGTCATTCTAGTTCAGTCGGATTTGTTGGGAACCCTGCAGAAAAGGTGGGAATAAGCTGGGAACTAACACTTCCAAACTGAAAACTTGGAAAACTAGACGGCATGTATGTTGTTTTCAGGTGTGTTTGGAGAAAATGGAGGACATTCAGCTGGCCATGATCGTTGCCCGTCTGTACGAGGCCGACTTCGAGAGCTCTTCCACCTGTCAGGGGATCCTGTACGAGAAGGTTCTAGGATGCAAGAGAGATGGAACTGGGTTCTCCTGTACCAAACTGCACCCTGATCCATTCCTCAGGAGCATTGCGTTCTGGATCATGAAGGACTACACCAGAGCTCTGGACACACTGCTGGAACAAACGCCCAAAGACGATGATGAGAACCCAGGTGAGAACCGATAATGACAGCTCTCAGCTCCTTTAGCTCCCAGTTACTGCACCACTCGGCATTAATCCCTGACAACGAAGACCAGAGCGAAGTCTGTGTACCTACCTTATCAACAACATCGTCTTTAATTTAGAGGATAATTGGAGAGTGAATGTTCTTAAAACTAGAGGGCTGGGCCTCAGTATTCTGGCATTAAGCTCAGTTTAAATCACAGTCATGATATTTACCTTTAAAATTCAAATTAAGAGTCCTCTGCATTTTAAGTTTTATTATTGTCTTTACAATACATATATTTGCAGTAAATTTGATCTGTACATACATTAAAATCTAGAGTTGTATGATAACTGTAACAATAAGAAATTATTTATTATTATAAATTATTTTTTAAATGTACATCTTTTATATTAGTTTGTTATTGTTTATGTTTACATTGCAGTGAAAAATCTACTATATTTATATCCATAATGGATTCATTCTGTCCTCTGGCTTTATTGTAGGTATAATGGTGAAGTCATGTAACCCTATGGTCTTCAGCTTCTACAACTACCTGCGCACGCACCCTCTGATCATCCGGAGGCACTTTGCCGGTCCTGATGCCTCTTTGGCCGCAGTGGGTCTGACGTCCGAGCGCAGCTGTGCCGACGAAATCAACCTGATCGAGCGCAAACTGTTTTTCACGACCGCTAACGCTCACTTCAAGGTGGGCTGTCCCGTTCTGGCCCTCGAAGTCTTGTCCAAAATCCCTAAAGTGACCAAAAAAGCCTCATCTCTCAGCAAAGGCTCGTCCCAGGCTAACGTTAGCGCATCCCAGCCACAGGAAAACGGCGGCCGGGCGGCAGATCTGGACTGGGGCATTTCAGGGCCGACCCAAGCCTGGCCTACCGAAACTTCTGCAGGTTTGTGTGCATACAGGCTTCTGTCTGTCATGCTTTCAAACTTTAATGGCTGTATCATGGAAAAACTCATTTTCCTCCCTTTTATATTTTCATAAACACAGTTTCATGTAAGCATTGTTAAAGTTCCAAGCCATATTTGGTATATAAACTTAAAATCATAAAGCCTTAAAATGTGATATAAGAGCCCATTAAAATCAGCCTGCAGAGATCAGTGGAACCAAATTAAAATGAATTGTATTGAATTAAAGGCTTGGACTGGAGCCAGCCCATGATAAAGACCGAAGAGGAGGGACTGCAGCTAGACTGGGGAGATGAGAAGGATGAAGATGAAGAGGAGGATGGTGGATTGACGATGAAGAAGCCAGAGGAGCCAAAGGAGAAAGTGGGAGGTCTGCAGAGAGAAGATTCTGCAGGCGAGTCAGAAGTGGACGTCATTGCGGAACAGCTGAAATTCCGAGCCTGTCTGAAGATCCTGATGACAGAGATGCGGACGCTGGCCACGGGGTACGAGGTGGACGGTGGTAAACTCCGCTTCCAGCTCTACAACTGGCTGGAGAAAGAGATTGAGGCCATGCATCGCATCTGCAACTACAAGGCTGGTGTTCCTCCTTCTGTTAAAATAGGCTTTAGGTTCAGTTTTATTTTATTTGATGTTTGTTTGTTTGTTTGTTTGTTTGTTTATGTGTTTTCTTGATTTTTCCACTGGTCAGGTTGAAGGGAAGGAGCCGGTAGGGGAGCTGGAGAAATGGGGCGACGATGGTTCAATTGATCTAGACGAGTCCCAGGAGAGGAATGAAGCTGGAGTTTATGAGCGCCACCAGATGGAAAGACGCCGCCTGCAGGCGAAACAGCTGCACGCTGAGCGTCGTAAGGCCTGGCTGAGGAAGAACCAGGCTCTTCTCAGGGTCTTCCTTAGTTACTGCAGCCTGCACGGAGCCAAGGGTGGAGGAGTCACCTCCGTCAGGATGGAGCTGCTCTTCCTCCTGCAGGAGTCTCAGCAGGTCAGTGTGTGAAGGGCTTTTGAATAATTTCTGAGATTAGTTTTTAGGTCTGTGTGAATCCAGACCCCATAATCCCCCCTCCACCAAACTTTACACTCGGCACAGTGCAGCCAGACAGGTACCGTTATCCTGGTACCACCAAACCCAGACTCATCCATTGAATTGATGGGGTAGTGTGATTGGACACCCCAGAGAACACGTCTCCACTGCTCTAGAGTCCAGTGGCGGCACTGCAATCCACGCTCTGCACTGTGCTTGGTGATGTAAGGTTGGGATGCAGCTGCTCGCCATGGAAACCCATTCCATGAAGCTCTACACACTGTTCCTGAGCTGATCTGAAGGACACATGAAGGTTGGAGGTCTGTAGTGATGGACTCTGTAGAAAGTTGGTGACCTCTGTGACCTATGACCCTCAGCATTTGCTGACCCCGCTCTGTCATTGTACGTGGTCTAACCCTTCGTGGCTGAGCTGCTGTCGTTCCCAATCACTCCCACTGTGTTCTAATCCCACTGACAGTGGACTGTGGAATATTTAGTAGGAGGGAATTTCACCACTGGACTTGTAGCACAGGTGGATCCTATCACGGTACCACGCTGGAGTTCACTGAGCTCCTGAGAGCGACCCGTTCTCTCACTGACGTCTGTAGGAGCAGTCTGCATGTCTAGGTGCTCGGCTTTATACACCTGTGGTCACAGAAGTGATGGGAACACCTGAATTCAATGATTTGGATGTGGGAGTGAATACTTTGGCAATATAGTGTGCCAGCCTGACTGAGCTTTTCATAGAAGCACAGCGTTACCCTCCTCCACTGGAAGAGAAATCCTGCTGATGCAGCAGAGCTGTCCGTAAACGTCAGCCTTCCTTTCAGACAAACCAAACCTGGGCTACTCCTACCTGAGCATGTGCCGTTCACACTGTAAGTCAGAATGAGCTTCAAACACCACCAAAGCTGATCTCGTTACATTACTAATAATAGTTGCTTAAACAAACAAAGCACCACACTTTTATTTATTCTGTGGGGGTAATAAAACAGGAACCGAGAAAAAGAAATGGTGAACAAAGAACAGCATTGTTTTGCAGACCAGATGAGAAAGCAGCACAGTGCTCAGTGTGGGTGAGTCTGTGGGAGGGTGTATCTGTGAAGTCTGCCTTCCGGCATCAGTTGTAGGAGTGTGTAAGGCAGTCTGTATGAGCTCCTCAGACTGTCTCATTCAGCTACTTCTCTAATTTAGAATGTTGAGAATAAACAGCAATGTTTTTATGATGTTTTTGTCTCCTAGGAGACCACTGTGAAGCAGCTGCAGTCTCCGTTGCCCTTGCCGACCACACTACCCCTCCTGTCGGCCAGCATCGCCCCCACTAAGACGGTCATAGCAAACCCAGTGATGCACCTCAGCAACCACATACAAGACATTCTCTACACCATCGTTCAGATGGAGGCTCCGCCACACCCGGACATACTGGACGACAGGGTTAGGGAGCAGCGCATGGGCACACATATACACACACATACACACACACACACACACACACACACACACACACACACAAACAGAACATACATTATTAAATAGAATATCAACATGCTCTATAATGTTAATAGGGCCCACACGGTCATTCTGACAGACTGTATTACACTCTGACAGGAAGTGTAGGGGGCGATATGGCTCCTATTGTTCATGTACAAAGTGCTCTGTAATGTAAATACAATCCACAGGGTCATTCTGACAGGCTGTAATATTTTAGATCAAATAAAAAATTATTATTATTTATATAGCAGGTTTTACTACTGATATCTCAATGCAGCTGTACAAAAATTAAGTAGTAGTAATTCATTAATTCATCTTTGGTGATGTGTTCATTGTTTGTATTTGTCTGCAGGTGAACGCTCTTCACACTCTAGCTGCTTCTCTCTCCGCCTGCATTTATCAAGCACTGTGTGACAGTCACAGCTACAGGTACGTACTCACTCAGCGTTTATTGTCACGTTCACTGTTTCCAGTATCTTATACACACAAATTTGATCCACCTAAGAAGAGTATTTCAGTCCTCTGTTGGTTTTGGTAATATCGATTTTCTCTCCCACAAACAAACACATGCCCACACTTATTTCTACTCACTAACACGCACTCCTACGCACACCTGTCTGCCCGCAGTAGCCAGACGGAGGCCAATCAGTTCACAGGGATGGTGTATCAGGGGCTACTTCTGAGCGACAGGCGGAGGCTCAGGACGGAGAGCATCGAAGAGCATGCCACGCCCACCTCTGCTCCTGCGCAGTGGCCAGGTATACGGATGACTGTTATTACTGTGTGTGTTATGTGAGATTAAATTAGCATCACGAGACATTAGGTGCTGTTCAGTAGCCTCACGGTGAAAGGTGTGATCCTGAGTCCTCGTCTGGCGACGGCTTGCTACAGTTTTGTGCTGGGTTGCAGTAAAATGTGCCACCAACAGTCCCCTCTAAACCCCAGCCTAAATACCTATAGAGGACGACCGGTACTCTAGCACAACGGAATAGCTAGCGGAATCTTATCGTTAGCTAACACAACTGTTTGTCCTGTATGAGACGTGGTGTTTATGTTTTTTAGAGGTGCTTTTTCAGCCATTATGGTTCATCTACACGCATGTAGTGACATGTTGCTGTTTGTCAGAGTTGACCAGTGCCCCTACTTTGAGATCTGCTTCCACGATGCTACTTTGTTCTCACTGCAAGAAGTCCTACAGTGTCTATTCAGTGTCCACTCCTTTATAAATAGTTACCTTCACATCAAGAGAACGTTCTTAAAAAGGCGTGTCCTAAGAGTGTGCTCTGATTCGAGGAGCATGTGTGAATACAGGGTCGTGTTCTTGTGTGTGAACTCATGTATATTGGAGGCGGGGAGGATGTATCAGTGAGAGAGTTGAATTTTCCTGGAAAACGCAGACTCATTTTTACACTGTAAACAAACAGTGCACGTTTAAGGTCTATGTGCAGAGCTGTGCTGAGTGAGGCTGGAGTGGTGGAGAGTGGAGGGGACATTAGGCTGCAGTGGGATGTAATTTGATGGAGTGCTGGACGTGTGCAGTGGCTTGCTTTAATTACGTCATTAAATGTAGTTCGCTGTGGCAGAATGATGTGTGGTTAGCTGTATTGTTCTGCCTGATTGTGTGTAACCCCACACATCTGGAGACAAGACACAAAACAGCCTGACAGACAAGAACACAGCGCTGAGCTTAAGGGTTTTAACGTGTTAGTAAATCATTCATTATATAAAATAAAAACTCATTATTTACTCATTATATAAATATATAAAAAACTCGTTATTTTCTATTAAAAAAAAATGTTGTAACTCTTTCAAATGTAGGCATACAAACATGATTATTTATATACACTCACTATTAAAAGAATACCGAAGGAATCGACCTACAGGAATGAAACTTAGTGTGTAGGTTTGGCATCATGAGACATGCTAATGATTCCAGTTTCACGCTCAACCACACATGTGATGTAACCAAGGACGGGGGGGATGTCCTCCTGTTAGTGCGGCACCATCAGCAGACGGCTGCACCACGCAGGACTACATGCACACAGACCGTTACCACGACTGTCCTTAACACCACGTCACCGTCACCAAAGACTGCAGTGGTGTCGTACCAGACTGTCATGGAGTGACTCAGCATGGCAGCGGGTCATCTTCAGTGACGAGTCCCGCTTTAGTCTTGGTGGAGACCCCCAACGAATCCGTGTGTGGAGGCACCGTGGTCAGCGCAGAGATGAACAGTTTGTCGTCACACATCCAGAAGACCTGGTGTCCCTCCACCTCCACCCCTACCGCACCATCTGCAGGAACTGTGTGAGGATGTTCAAGCTGCATGGGATGGATTATCACAGGACTCCATCAGGAACCTCTACAGCTCCATACCGAGACGTCTGGCGTGTTGGGTTAGCAAACACGGCGGCCCGACGCCATACTGAGAGACAGACTTCTGTATGTGTAGCTCAATAAATATTGATCATATCAGTCTAAATTTATCACCAGTTATTGATCCTGGTCACCTTTATCTTCCTTCCCAACACACCTGCCCTCCCACACCTCCTTCTGGGTGCAGCTGTTCTTTTGTTTTCGAGTGTTTTATTGTACTAAATTTTTTTAAGTAGTGTTTAAAGTCAGCATGATTCAATGTTCCATGGAAAACAAATTTCTTCAAAATTTCTTTATGGCCCAAAAAAAAAAACAATTTCCACCAAGAGAATGTAAAGGCACGCTGTCTAAAATAATGATTTTGTCCGTTCAGTGCTTCTCCATTGCTTGGTCCCTTTTTAAGAATGAGGTTAGGATTGGACGCGCCAGACGTCCCTCTGAAGGTCAGTGTGTAAGCCTGCTATAGAGAAGTGGACTGCTAATCTGCAACCAAGGATTATTCTTTCTTACACACACACACACACACACACACGCACACACCCCAACCACATGCATGTCCCGGAGTGGGTGGAGCTTGTGTGACTGATCAGGCAGTTAGTTTCGGTTTATATGGATGCTACATTAATCTCTTTAAGACTCTAACTACAGGACAGCAGTGTCTGAGTACTGAACAATGCCTGATGAGTTGAATTATTCGTTAGATGTGGTTAGATGACTGTATATATCTGGGAGAAAAGGGAAGATAAGGCTGTGGGGGCCAACTACGCTATCTAATAGTCTGTCTGAAGGCTGGAGAATAATGTAGAGCTTTTGTGTTTAGTAGGGAATAAGTGATGTATCATGTCAAAGTTTTTTTTTTTTTTTTTAAATACTTTAATCAAAGGATAAAACATGTAAATTAGAATCAGCTTTTAACCCAAATGCCTTTTAAGGGCCCACATTCCTCATTTTCATAAGTGCAGAATCACATGGGATACTGAATAATTACTAGCTATTTTTAAAAAATAAGTCTTTTAAACAACAGTTCCGTCAAAAACACGATAAAACACCATCGGCAGACGGCTGCACCACGCAGGACTACATGTACCCAGACCGTTACCACGACTGTCCTTAACACCACGTCACCGTCACCAAAGACTGCAGTGGTGTCGTACCAGACTGTTTGTCCATGCCAGTACAGGATGGGTAAATCTGAGTCTTGTTCTCCCTCCCTCTCTCAGGTGTGTCGTCTCTGATCAGCCTGCTGACGTGCGCTCAGGGTGAAGACCAGCCGCGCTTGAATGTGATGCTGTGTGAGGCGGTGGTGGCGGTTTACCTGAGCCTTCTCATTCATGGACTTGGCACACTCTCCAGTAACGAGCTGTTCCGTCTGGCGGCCCACCCACTCAACAACCGCATGTGGGCTGCTGTGTTCGGAGGAGGAGCCAAACTCATCGTCAAACCCAAACGACCCCCGGAGATCGCCCCAGGTGAGTCCAGGGGCTTCAATGGCGGCTTTAACACTCCATAGTACCAGCTTTGGTATCCATGTAGGCAAACCTGGTACCGGATGTTATTGTTGGTTTTAGCTGAGTTTCCAAGCAGCCTGAGCCGTGACGGTGCTGGAGACTGTAGAAGAGAGAGAGAGTCGTGGAGAGTGGAAAGCTCTCTTTTTCTACCCCTAAAACACGTATGCTGTGGTGTAAACTTGTTTTGGCCCAAACAGCATGAAATGAACAGGTCCTTCTTTTATAGCCCGTGACAGATCAAACCTGGAAAGTCCATTTGGGGTAGGTCCACCCCTCCTAATGATACTGGAGAGTGTTGATTTTTCCACGGTACAGTTTTTCTTTGCCTCTTTTACTTTTTAGCCAAATGCATGGCATGTGTAGAAAAACCAGGAAGCAGCACACCTGTCTTGAGCTTGTTTGAAATGTGGACCATGTGCCCTAATGCATTCACTCTGCTAGCTAAACCACAACACGGACAGGGATCCTAATGGCTCCTGTGGGAAGCCCTAACCACGTCACTGTATGCAGCTCTAGATTTCAGGTTTTCGTTTAGAGACTGGGCAACAGGCTTTATAACTCTGCTGTGATCCTCTGAAGCCACACCCTTCAAGGGGTGCCAGTCATGCCATCAAACCTCCTGCACTGATCTCCTCATCCGTCTGCTCAGGTGTGAGTGTTGGTGGACTGAAAGCAGGCAAGATTGTGTTACACAGAACTGTGCCAAAGTCAGAGACCACCCATATTATGAGAATGTCCAGTAAGAACATCCCCCAAAGACAAGTCCCACACTTTTGGAAGACATTTCTCAGGATATAGTGTAATAAACTAATTTAAGAAGGGATAAAACAGCTACAGAAAAATGGAACTCATAGCAGCCACCTGGAAGACCTGGTAGACCCACCAACACTGTCCCCATCATCAGATCTGAGAACATCCACAGGTGTTTCTGTCCATCCTTCCACTGTAAGAGGACACCTCAACACTATGGAGGTCTGAAAGGAGGTGTAGCTGTTCGAAAAGTTTCTCACTGAGAAACGGAGACACACACATCCAACAAAGAAGCTGCTGGTGTTCTCAGAACAATGGACCGACCACCCTAGAGTCTAGAACTTCAGCCTCACCAGTGAGTGTGTTTGGGGTTATCTGGAGAGAAGAAGCAGAATGTGCTAAACCAGCTTCTGAGACTGAACTTTAGGGGTGTGTCTCTTTGAGGAACTGAGAGTGAGTGTTCTGAAAAGAATGGAAGCTGATATGAAGGGAAAGAGAGCACACACTCAGACCGTGCATGTCATGTGCAGCTGTTAAACATTTTTCCTAAAAATGAAAAACTAGTTCTAATTGAAAGATCGTGTTGACCTGCTTGGTGCTCTCTGGCGTCTGCGGAGTTGCTGCGTATGAGAGAGAGTGTGTGTAATGTGTACCGTTACGTTCCCTGCCAGCTGTGTTTGAGGCAGCTCCTTCAGAGGATCCTCAGGCTGCCCCCCCAGTCCTCACGATCACACCTACGCCTCATATCACCCTGCATGGTGACGATGAAGATGTCACCGTGGAGATGGAGATGCAGCCAGAGAGCTGTGAGTAAGAGTGGGCAGGCCACACCCCCACACGGAACCAGAAATGAGCACAGAGCACAATGGGGACATGTTCTAGCATAGGATTGCAATTTAAGGATTGACGTTACAGAGAATTATAGAGTCATTTTGCCCCCTACACTTCCTGTAGTGTATTACAGTCTGTCAGAATGAGCGTGTGGTCATATCGCCCCCTACACTTCCTGTAGTGTATTACAGTCTGTCAGATTGAGCATGTGGTCATATCGCCCCCTACACTTTCTGTAGTGTATTACAGTCTGTCAGAATGAGTGTGTGGTCGTATCGCCCCCTACACTTCCTGTAGTGTATTACAGTCTGTCGGAACGAGCGTGTGGGTCGTATCGCCCCCTACACTTTCTGTAGTGTATTACAGTCTGTCAGATTGAGCGTGTGGGTCGTATCGCCCCCTACACTTCCTGTAGTGTATTACAGTCTGTCAGAATGAGCGTGTGGTCGTATCACCCCCTACACTTCCTGTAGTGTATTACAGTCTGTCAGAATGTTTATGTGGGTCATATCGCCCCCTACACTTCCTGTAGTGTATTACAGTCTGTCAGAATGAGTGTGTTGGTCGTATCGCCCCCTACACTTCCTGTAGTGTATTACAGTCTGTCAGAATTACGCTGAACTCCTTTGTTTTTAAATAATACCAAGGATTTATATAAACAGTGTAATGTATAATGGATATGGAGATGAGTTATGTGCTGATGGCGGCAGCAGGGTACCCAGCGCTCTGTAGCTCGGTCAGCGTGTGGGGTCAGGTGCCTGTGTTTGCGGTGTGTGTGTGCAGTGGGATCTGCTGGACTTCTGCTTCAGCTGAAGAACCTGTTACAGATACTGGTGTTCTAGCATGTCTGTGTGTTGGTCTGCATTTCCTCTATTCGCTCAGCATGCGTCTCAGCGTGAGTGTGCTTGTGTGTTTGGATTTTTCAGCGTTTGTGTGTTTGTCGGCTCATTCATTGTGTTTTTGCAATGTTGTGCTTTCCTGTGTGCGTTTGGTACGAGTGTGCAGCTGATGGCACGTGTATGGACTCAGGAAGGTCAACTGAGCAACAGACTGAGAGTAAATCACATGCAGGTACACCTCCTTTTCCTCTGCTCAATCATCATTGTTAATATCTGATCCAGTGTTCAAATGGTAATAAATATCATCACTTATGAAGACGCAGATGTATCTTCATGTATAACTGAATAACAGTCTAATAATCTTATTATGACCGGCTGTGGTGGATCACAGCTGCTTTGCTTTAGTCATTCTGTAGACTCTCAGTACTATTCCTCCTTATAATTAGATTAAATCTGACACATGGCTGTCAGACAACAACAGAAATGCTGTTCAGATAAATAAAGTCCAGCAACAGCCTTAAGCACTGAGTCTGTTCTACATTTTTATATTAGGTGGAGTGTATAACTCTAAGCTCTAAATGTAGGTACTGTGGTATAGACTGAGTCTGTTCTACATTTTTATATTAGGTGGAGTGTATAACTCTAAGCTCTAAATGTAGGTACTGTGGTATAGACTGAGTCTGTTCTACATTTTTATATTAGGTGGAGTGTATAACTCTAAGCTCTAAATGTAGGTACTGTGGTATAGACTGAGTCTGTTCTACAGTTCCTCATTAGGTGGAGTGTATAACTCTAAACTCTAAATGTAGGTACTGTGGTATAGACTGAGTCTGTTCTACAGTTCCTCATTAGGTGGAGTGTATAACTCTAAGCTCTAAATGTAGGTACTGTGGTATAGACTGAGTCTGTTCTACAGTGTATCATTAGGGCGAGTGTATAACTCTAAGCTCTAAATGTAGGTACTGTGGTATAGACTGAGTCTGGTCTGCAGTTCCTCATTAGGTGGAGTGTATAACTCTAAGCTCTAAGTGTAGGTACTGTGGTATAGACTGAGTGTTCTACAGTTTAGAGTTTAGGGTCATGTGCCTGATCACTGTTCCAGTCTTGTGTTGATTAGGCCGGCGTCTGACCGCTCTTGCTGAAGCTGTTCCTCTGGTGTTTGAGGAGATAATCCGGCCGGTGCTCAGCAGCCTTTCCTGGCTTTCAAAGAGCTTCCTGAAGGAGGAAAGTGGAGATGAGCAGATACTGAAATGCCACTAGGCACCAACAGAAAGACATCTTTCTTTTAAATGCTAATGACCTCAAACCCTCCAGGGCTTTTACAGGAGGCTTCCAAAGCGATCCCCTCCAACACTCACCACTCTGCACTAGAAGCTGAGGGCCCCAGTGTGCAGAATCTTTGGCTTTCAGCCTTTAGCCAGTGTAGTGCACCCATAACGTCCTCCCTTATGGAACAGGGCTTTAGGTTGGACCCTCTGAAAACATTAACAGAATCAAACATCACACAATATAACATTATCATAATAACCTAATAACGAGGCTGACTCAACCCTGCGAGGCTACAACCCTAGACTAACTCAAAGCATGTGGACTGTTAACCATGAACATGAATTAAATTTGAGACAGACTTCAGGCTTCCAGCGGTAGGTCTCACCATCTAAGGAGTAATATGATCATCTTTTTGGTAACACTGACGCAGTGTGACTAATAGCTCTTAACTAACTCCAGGCCTCAGTGGAAAGTTCCGTGTTTTCCGTGGTCCTGCAGTACCGGAGCTGGACACCCCTGGTGTGTACCATATGTTGGGTGTACTCAGGTCGTGAGTGGTGATGCAAAATATTCCATTTTCATTTTGTTCTCTGTGCAGGTTCACACATTTACACTTACGCAAGATTCAGCAAGTACAGATAACAGTGCTGTCTGATTGCTGTCAAGATTTGGACGTCATGATGATGGAGTTTTTTGAGCCATTTTCGCTGCACACAGAGGAATTCGTCTTCTGATTTAACCCATCCATGAAGTGAAACACACACACTTGCACAGACCAGTGGGCAGCCTTATCCAGGGCACCGGGGGAGCAGTTAGGGTTAGGTGCCTTGCTCAGGGCTCTTCAGACCGCACAGAATGGGCAGTAGCTCCGCATCAGACAACACAGGATGGGCAGTAGCTCCACATCAGAGCGCACAGGATGGGTAGTAGTTCAGTTCGGACGGAGAAGATGCACAGGCAGTTAACTCTGACAGAGGGACTGAGTGAACAAGGAGAGTTTGAGATGTGGCGAAAAAGAGCAACATGGCGTCTCCAGAGTGAACTTGATAGCTGTGCTATTTTACAGTGGTCCACTAGTTAACAGTAATGAAAACCACACCCGCAGAGTTCTGATTGTGCTTCTCTATTCCAGCTCCGGTTTGTTCCCCCACCCTCTCGCGGCCGGCTCTCTGTTGTTTGTGTACTGTTTCGTGGAGTGCTGTGATATTGCTTGTCCTTTTGAAATCAGTGTTTTTATTAACCTCACTATCATGCAGTGCAGCCTTCAGTCACTGTAATTATAATAACACCAGATAGAGCTGATAAAGCTGCAGCTCCCCGTACCTGCGGAGTACAAGACCTCAGACCACAGCCATCTTCACTCACGCGAAACCGAGACCACTACTGCAGAAAGATAGAGACCGATTAGCACAGCGTTTCATCTAGCTCAGAGATTTCTAACTACATTAAGCTCAGCACGAACGGTCCTGCTGTGTTTTCATGCATTCACTTCATGTTATCTGTCCTGCCTTTGGTTAGCATAGCTAAAGCTAATCATGTGTTATTTTTAGAGCTCAGTATTCAAAGCACTGATAAGAACCAGCAGCCTTCATCACTAAACAGCTCACACTGCAGCAAAATCAGAACGGCATGTCAGGGATTCGCCAGAGAGCAGTAAGGACCCATTAGCTGGCATTACTGCTAGCCTGCTCCAGCTAATGGTGCCTCATGGAGGCAGAGAGTAGAAAGGTTATCAGCTTGTGTTTTCTTTAGATGCTTCATCGTGGCTGCTCATTGTGCTCTACAGTGTTTTGGCTTGTCTGGTAATGGACTGTTCGACTTCAGTGCTTTTTTTCTCGCTAATGTTAGCTAGCTAGTTTTTAGCCACAACCTTCTAATGCTGAACCATTTTATCAAGAATTTATTTTACCGTTATTATCTGGGAACAGTGACGTGTACATGTGTCAAACCCGGAGAGTTTCTGAAGAATCGCTGCAGCTGTGGATTAGTCTACAAGGCATACAGTATTACTAAGGACTATTCATATAGACTGTGTCATTTAAAATTAAAGATATTAGATATTAGCCAAACACAAACTGACCTGACAGGCATAAAGGCTGTGGTGAGGCTGATGTAAGTCTGTGTATCTCTGGGATGTGTGTCTGTTGTTGTTTGGCTTGGTGTTATTCACTGTGTTGTTATTGTGGTTGTATACTTCCTTGTCAGGCTCAGCTGTTCCTGATCCAGTTAAACAGGATATCGGTGAAGGTTTGTGCTCTGCGTGCGTGTGCGTGCGTGTGCGTGTGCGTGCGTGTGCGTGCATGTGCGTGCGTGTGCGTGGGGGTGTGTGTGGGTGTGTGCGGGCGTGTTGGGGCGTATTAGGTAGAAATAAGTAGCACGTAATTAATTATGACTGATTAATGAATTAAAGCAAATTAGTTTAGCCACAGACTTAAAGGGCCCATATCACAGAATTTATATCTGTGTATATATATATATATATATGTATATGTATGTATATATATATATATATGTATATGTATGTATATATATATATATATATATGTATATGTATATATGTATATATATATATATGTATATATATATATATATATATATATATATATATGTATATATGTATATATGTATGTATATATATATATATATATATATATATGTATGTATGTATGTATGTATGTATTTCCCCACATTAATATCTCACTCAAAAGACGAGCCCCCTGTGACTGAAACGTCCTTAATAGCCTGTAATCCCTCCAGCAGCACCAGTAACAGCTGGGACTGGATTGGACATGTACTGGACAAGGTTCTGGATGTAGCCACATCAGTGTTCAGACACTCTCACTGTAAAGAATCGGTCAGGTGGTCCAGATTGGTGGATGCCTTCCCTGGTGTTTCACTGGTTGGTTCAGGTAGTTCCCAGAGATGTCCATGAGGATTCTAATATGGGGATTGTGCGTTTAGCCCAGAAGTGTGAACGCTCCTGAATGTTCATCATGCCAATCAGTCACATGTGCAGGCCTGTGAACACCAGAACCGTCATCTTGGAATACAGGGATGGGAATGTTGTGTTCCTCTGTAGGATGCTGAGCTATAGGGGAAGCCTGGTTCTCCAGCTGCTCAGTGTAGGCACAGGTTCAGATCTACTGTCACCTCAACCAAGGAACCTATTCCCACCTAATTAAAACACCACCCAGAAGCATCACAGAGGGGACTCATCGGCCGGGGAGCTTACCTTCCTGTGTTAATGTTGATGAGAACTGCTTAGGTAAATTATTACAGCGAGGGTGCTATAATAATGATGGGGAGACGGTGCTGAGCTTGGGGCGGATTAGGAGGAATAGCGGTAGCATGCTTGGTTCAAGCTTTTAGAAAATAAAAACAGAAACTGTGGAGCACCGACATTGCATTCTCTATATTCTCTTTATATATCTTGAGCTGTCCGATCTGTCAGACCGTGTGAAGCCCCAGATCATTGTAAGGGATAAAGAGAGGTCATATGACACGGAAGTGTGCCCCACAGTGGGAGAGATGAAGGTGGACTGTGGAATATGGGCCCTTATAACTCTAAATACTCTGGATTCTGGTTTGTGTGTGTGTGTGTGTGTGTGTGTGTGTGTGTGTGTGTGTGTGTGTGTGTGTGTGTGTGTGTGTGTGTGTGTGTGTGTGTGTGTGTTTAGAGAAGAGAGAGGCTTAATAAAGGCATCCTTTCCTCATCCTTGCTGGCTCTGTGAGTGAAGAGGATGAAGAAATGATCCTCCTCTCTTCTGGAGACTGCAGTGAAGCTTGTGGTTTGACTCTCTCAGAGGTCCTCTAGCAGGGTGGAGTAATGATGGAGGCCCGCTCTCACACTGTGCCGTGCTGACTTTGTCTCTGCTTTTATCTCCAGTCTGTTTATCACTCCGCTTCACCGTTCTCCACTTTTCAGGGTGCAGATGCTCATAAACTGAGGAGAAGATGAATTTTACTTTCTCTTGGAGAGAATGAAACCATTCTAGAGTCTTATTAAGCATTCGTACACACTAATCAGTCTCTCACTTTTTCTCTCTCTCTCTCTCCCTCTCCCTCCCTCCCCCTATAGCGGTCCCTTCCCCGACCCCTCCAGCTGAAGATGTGGACCGGCAGCGTCGGCGGTTTAACATGCGCATGCTGGTGCCTGGACGGCCTGTTAAAGAGACTCCTGCCACCCCTCCGCCAATCCCCACTGAGCGCCCCACCTACAAGGAGAAGTTCATCCCCCCGGAGCTCAGCATGTGGGATTACTTCATGGCCAAAGTAAGACCCATCGCCACACAGCGGCTGGAGCATCAGTCCGTCTCAGCTGGAACTTCATTAACTCTTCCACACACAGTGCGGATCTACATTACCCTCCATAACTCGAGCACTGGGTGGAAATGGGAGCTTGTTTTCTCCTCACAGAAAGCGCAGACAGGGAAATGTGGGGAGTCTCCCGAGGGAAAGCGAAATGAGTGTGTTGAGTTTCTTTAACTCGTTTTAGAAGCTGATTCTGAATAAACTAACTGGGACACTGGACTACTGAAGTGAAAGTAGTATCAGAGCTTCACTGAAACGTGGAGTTCTTCTGCCTGTCACTCCATGTGTGTAGTTCAGTTTCGCCCGCTATCAGAGATTCTGGTCTTTATAGCGTTGGTGAAAAAACATCATTGGCTGAATCGCAACCGATCAATCAGCTAGGGTTGTCATCATGCAGAGGCAACAGTGATTGGTCAGTGAGTTTTTGCTGACATCACCCAGACAGCAAATAAAATAATTCTCCAAAAGGTTCTGTCATTTACACACATGTCCTAAATCCATCTACTGTCATTCGGTAAAACTGCCCAAAAACCGGGGGATCGGCCTTCCGTGTGCAGTACCTCACCTCCACTTTGTGGATCTTTCAGTATACAAATTAATACTGGCTCCGCCCCTTCCTTTGACCTCTGATGCCATGAAGCTTCTTACAACTGCTTCATCAAAACTTGTAGAAGCACTCGTTTCAGCACTGACCGTAAACTACAGTCTGAATATCAGTCTGTACACACAGGGAGGCAGCACAGGGTGCGTTTTGTCGGGAGGCAGGTTGGATGGCGTATGTCTGCTGTCTGTATTGGCAGGTTAGCTAACAGAGCTTCCTTCCAGTATCACGAGTCACAGGTACATGGCAGGTGACTGGTGAGCGACTCCAGTTCTGTCGGTCGCTGGTTCTTTGTGAGGGGGTTGTTTAGGCTTTGAGGTATAGAGATTCGGTGAATAGTGCGGTTCACAGGTGTGATTCAGCTGTTTCATCAGTTCGTTTCTGTAGTAAATAATCAGTTCCAGTCGTAATTAGCTTGTTCATGTACTTGTTCACAGTTTCTGGTAAATGACTCGTTTAGCTCTTGGGAGCTGTTTTTTTATTTGGTCTTAAAACGGGGAAGTCAAACATTGTCCTTCACTAATTGACTAATTTTGGCAAAGTAGCTTAGATTAGTCAGTCAGTCCATTTAGAGCTGATCAGTTCCAGTAATGTTTTGCTGTTGTAGTGATTCATATTTGTATTGATCTTTATATACTGAGAACTCTAGTCACTTTAGTCACTCACTTATCATTCCCTGATTCATTGTGTTGATTCATCGTACCTTTTAATATTAGCTTCTAAAGAGCTTTCCTCATCATTTCTACAGAATGCCATCTAATGTTCAGTAAGTAAATGCTGAATATACCATAAGTGCTGTATGTTATTGACCTGGATGTCTTGTTCAGGGTCATGATTGAGGCCTATAACCGCAGCTGTGTCGTCAGAATTAGGTGTGTCAGTGTTTGTTTGTCTTTATTGTGCTGTAGCGGTTAAATCTGGTACACCTGAACAGAGATCTCAACCCTGTTACTACTGAGGTATAATTTAAAAATAGAAATAAAAATCTAGCTGTAAAAATAATGCACAATAAAACTGGACTGCAGCGTAATGCTGTAGAAATTATTCCATGTATAGACATGTATACTAAATACTAGGACTGCTTTGATACTGGTATCGGATATTGCAGATCAGTCTGATTCCCTGTTCATACTCCAGTACCAGTTTGTTGATTATTGTCTATAGACAGGGCTGCCTGCGGGGGCTGCGGCTCACACAGTGTTTAGTGCAGGTTATATGGCTTCTAGGCTTTATTCACACATGATCTAATCAAAGGTTCAGCGAGAGTCACGAGAACAAGACCTCTAAAAGCACACTCAACACAAAACACCCCAGAGGGGAGCTCCTCCGAGCTCTGCAGCCACCGAGCTACAGGGCCTGATGCAGAAAGAGACAGACGAGGATCAAAGCTATAAAATGTACTTTACTGACCGCTGTACAGAAGAGCTGTTCAGACGTGGAACCGAACCAGCGCTGCTCAGGCCTAGCCGCAGCATGGCCAGCTAATACACTTCATTTCAGACTCTGCTGGATTTGAATGCTGTAACTGTGAAGGAACAGTAAACGCATTTTCACTGACAGCTGATTCTAAGTAGTGTGCTCAGTATGTATCGGATACCAGGGAGAATTTAAACAGGCACTCTGTCTGAAAAACTGGTATTGATGCATGTTAGGCACGTTTCCCTCTCAGCTCAGCCGTGTGTAGGAGTTCAGAAAGCTAGCCACTTCTCACTGTTATGACTGTCTGTCTGTCTGTTTGTCTGTATTCCTCTGTGGACCCAAGTGTGCGTGTTTAGCCATCACTGTGGTATCAACAGCGCCACGTATATTTACTGCATGTCTAACATTTCATGAAGAGCGGACCCCGTTTAGTTTAAGGACTTAACATGAATCTAAATATGTTAATGTGCACTGTGTGCACGCGTCTGCGGTGTACTGGGTGTTTTGAAGCTGTGCTGTGTTTGAGGTGTAACTCTTACCCTGTGTTATATAACTCTGGGTTTGTGTGTGTGTGCCTCGCAGCCTTTCCTGCCTCTGTCAGACAGCGGCGCACTGTACGACTCGGACGAGAGCGGTGCCAGCGATGATGAGGATGACGACGACGCCTTCCTCTCAGACACTCAGATGACTGAGCACAGCGATCCCAACTCGTACAGGTAACCGGGTCAGCCGTTGTCAGAAACGTTCTCCGTAAAATCCGTACTGTGGTGGTCAGGTCCTTAGTAAGGACTGAATTTGACTCTCTGAATTCTCTCTCCCTCTTTCCCCTTCTCTCTCCCTCTCTCTCTCCCCTTCTCTCTCCCTCTCTCTCTCCTCCTCTCTCCCTCTCTCTCTCTAGTTGGTCCCTGATTCGTATGGTGATGGTAAAACATGCTGTGCATAATGTCAAGACCTTCCTACCTATTGCCGGACTGGACTTTACAGGTACTCACAGGCATGCTACACACTGCTACAGTGTCCCTTAGCCCTGGTCCTGGAGTCAGTCTGCGCTGCACATTTCAGTGGATTGCCTGCTTTAACGCCCTCCTGCCACTACGGAAAGACTTGTTAATGAGCTGATAAGCTGAATCAGGTGTTGGGAGCAGGGAGAGCACCAAATGTGCAGGACCAGGGTTAAGGAGCAATGCACTACACACTACTACACACTACAGGCCAAGATTATGCACTTGCAGAACTCTTGGCCTATTTTATGTGTGTGGGTGTTGTTGTTGTTGTTGTTAATAATAATAATTATTATAGTAGTAGTAGTAACATTAACGTATATTATTACATTTATTGTTTTGTAATGTGTTAAATTCAGGCAGTGTACAGTAGTGCTATATTAAAGTGGGTTTCTGCAGAAGATCAACAGAATGGATTATACATCCACAACAGAATGGATTTAGAAGACTCTCCTTTTTTATCCCCACCTCCCTTCGTCTGTGTGACTCTCTCAGACCTGCCAGTGACGTCTCCACTGTGTAACGCCGTGCTGAAGTGTCTGGAGAACTGGGAGCAGCTGCTGCTGGAGAAGATGAACAAGTTCGACGGCCCTCCACCCAACTACATCAACACCTACCCCTCAGACACCAGCGCAGGGGGAGGCCCGGCTATTCTTCGCCATAAAGCCATGCTGGAGCCCGACAACACTCCGTTTAAGTCAGTACCTTCAAACCACTCAGTCTTTAGTCTGACACGTAGAGTAGAAAACAGGCTTTACGAGTTTGAAGATGCCACAGCTGTCTGTGGTCAGCACTCTGAAAAGTGTGTGTGTGTGTGTGTGTGTGTGTGTGTGTGTGTGTGTGTGTGTGTGTGTGTGTGTGTGTGTGTGTGTGTGTGTGTGTGTGTGTGTGTGTGTACGCACAGGGCGAAGCACCACCTCTCCTTCCCCGCCCGGCGTCTTTGGCACTTCCTAGTAAAACAGGAAGTCCTGCAGGAGACTCTGATTCGCTACATCTTCACCAAGAAGAGGAAGCAGAGTGAGGTAATGACCGGGGCCAGGTTTGGGGTCAGGACTGGCCTTCCTCTTTTAAGGTATACATCCTGCAGCGGTTCGAGAGGGACCAAATGGACGTAGGATCACAGAGACACAAATAGAAATCTGTAGATTTAGTAGGTAAAAATTATCTGTATAAACATCATTATTATTATTTTCGTCACTGTCATTTTGATAATCTAGAATAATTTTAATTGTGTAATGTTTTAAAAAAATTTGTGAATATGAGATTTTTTGTAAGTGAGACATTCTCAGATTATAGTTACAGAGAGATTAAAGCCACAAAGTCAGTCATCTCCATTAATGATTCCATATTCCATAAGTTCAGTATAACATGTCTGTAGAGCCATAGATATTATTACTACTACTAATAATAATAATAATATTATTAATGTAATTTGTAGTTGTATGATAATTTGGTTATAAAACTGTCTAAAGTAATGAAAATCAAACAGCCACGATGGTGAGGCAGTCACACCAAAGCCTGTTTCATTTTAAGTTTTATTTCTTTTTTTTCCCCGCCCCCGTTTGTGCATGTGTTTGGTGTGTTTTTGTTTGTTTGTTTGTTTGTTTGTTTGTTGTATATGTTTGTGTTGTGTTGTGCTGTGGTGTGTATTGTACAGTCTTTAGAGAACCATGTGGACTACCTCACACAAAACTGCATAGCAGGAGCTCGCAATGCCAACAAGGTAGTACTGAGTGCGTGTGACTCGGGCTCTGCAACTATTTCCTCCAGGCTTTGGGCTTCTGTCCTTCTCTCAACCTGCTGTGATCTCACACACACACATATACACACACATGCATACATATATACAGGTACACGCGCATGCACAGTCTCTGACTGGCTCACTGTAAGCAGGTTTCCATCCAGCTGTCGATTCATGATCAAGTGAAATATTGAGAAAAAAAAAAGAGTCTGTGTTTCAGTCAGCTCTAAACTCCCTCGTTCATAAATGCGAAACGAGTTCACAGGTACGTCTGTAGTGTTGAGCAGTTTTAAAGGGAAATCCTGTCAGATTCCCTGTAAAATCAAGTGGTTAAGATTTAATTGTCGTTAAGAGCGGTTTGGTGTGAAACACGCCATTCTAAACTCAAGAGTCTGTCCACAGTGGTGGTGAAGGTAACCAGACGTCCCCCTCTAAAAGCTCCCTCACAGGAAGTTCCTACAGGAGGTGGTTCTGAATACGCTGCCTGATGTCTGAGACGCTGTTTATGATAGTGTGGAGAAGATCTCAGCCTTAAACTCCATTCATGGAGCACTGGCTAACGTAACAGCTCAGGACGCTGTTTACTGTCTCCTACTGTATTTATAGGTCCTCTGGGACCTGCTGTCACATTTTGTAGCTATAGCCACCAAAATGTAAGCACCTGATCAGACTCATGACTTCATTATTTTGTTTTCTATCTGTAAGAACAGGTCCAACTCAGCAGCTTGTGTATACATTTAGTCTTGTTTTATTTCATATTTGTCGTTTGCATTATTATTATTTTATCATGTCAGAATTCATAAGTGCAAGGATGGAAACCGTACCTCATAGGGGTGTAAACATGCGTTGATCTGAAGTAGGGATTCAGCTGCACTGATGCTGGAATCCATTTTAATCATCTTATTATAGTCTTTAATCGAGTATGTGCTGATTTATTAACCGCAGTTAACATTTAAGAGTGTTTCAAACATACCAGTACCCCTCCGAACCATCACCGTGTGGTAAATTCAGTATCTATATAAGTATACTGTGTAACACTCTCTCCAAACTAGCCACATGGACCCGAATAACAGAAAATGAGAAATTTACTTCAGAGATTTACACCCCTAGTAAACACACATTCACACGCACGCCTTTCCTAATGGGCCCTAACCGCAGTTTCTCCACTCCACTAACTCGCCTCTGCACTAAAACCTGTTCACCTGATCCAGCCTGCAAAGGCCAACCCTGGACCTGAGGCACCGCCATTACCCAATTCAGCACCTGTTATCCAATTAACCAATCTGCTGTTCTGTGACACGGGGTGTGTAAAACCAGCCTGCACTGTGTGATAAACCTATGAGAGGGCTAACTCTGTGTGCGTGTCTGTGTGCTCTGTGTAGGTGGAGGCGGATCTCGGCTATCCCGGAGGCAAAGCTAAAATCATTCACAAGGAGTCAGACATCATTATGGCCTTCGCCATCAATAAGGTGAGGACCGCTCTCCCGGCAGCGCTATTACAGTTCAGAGTCACTAAACGTTGCTGTGACTGGTCTAAATGAATTTGCCGCCGTGTCACATAACAAACTCCTGGCCGACATATCATCTGCTGTGCTAGTGATTTATAATGATGTACGTAATGTAATTGCCACAGGTATTACACTGTCCAGTACGTTTTAGATGTTAACTGTGCTGACTGTGCAGATGTGAGTGGGATGCTCTGCTTGTGTTCAGGCTAATCCCAGCGAGATAGTGCTGGCCTCCACTCATGACGTCCAGGAGGTGGATGTGTCCACTCTGCTGGCGGCCCAGCCATACACCTGGATTGGAGAAGACTTTGACAAGGAGTCGCGCAGGTGTGTGTCTCTCATTCCAGAATATTAAAGCCATAATTAGATGTATAGAATTTCCCCTCTTATGTATTCTATCAGGCAAAGCAGGTGCAGTGCTTTATGTATATATATATATATATATATATATATATATATATATATATATATATATATATATATATATATATATATATATATATATATATAAATTGTTGTTATTATTATTATTTTTTTTTTTTTTTCTCAACCCATTTATAGAGTTTTAGATCAGTGTGGCACAGTCAGTCCTCTTGAAGGCTACTGAACAGCTTCTCACAGGCTGAGATGAATGTGTGATGATTTAGGTGTCCAGTCAGCACCATGATTGTTGGAAGGGTGTATGCTAACTAAATTAGCTTTGTAGCTCCAATGTGAAGCTAAAGAGGCTTAGAGACCAGACTGATGATCTAAACATTTGTGCTAAGACTTGTGGAAGTATATTTTCTACTCTCCATCACTTTAAATGAATGTACCGTCAGTCACTCACTCAGTAATTACAGTTGGTACTTATTTCAGTTGGTTGTGACCGGTTCTAACTCCAGACCCGTTTCAGGTGAATCAGGCACACTGTCTGATTAACGTATCCTCCTGTACTGATGCATCTCACGCTCTCTTCCTCTTCAGCTCTGATGACGATTATCGGTCATCTCACACCAACATCGCACAGGCCAGTGCCGGACCCTTCGCCCCGCCCCCGATGCCCGTCTCTGCCTCCATGCCCTGGCTTGGCAGTGGGCAGACCAGCATGGGTGCCAGCGTGGTACGTGTGTGTGTTTGTGTGGGAAGACTGGCTGGTTAGTTGTGATTTTTGCCAGGGCCAGAATGGGACCACAGGCACAGAGCGCTGCCGTAGTCTGTAATAACGTTTCCACCTTCGTGTATTACTGGGAAAGGTTTTACATTTAACAGCCTTTACTGCTGCTACTTAAATACCATAAGGTTAAGGTATCACATTTCCTATTGTGTCAGCCAGCACCAGATTCCCACTAATCTGTCATGATTATTAGAGACATCATTGAGTCTCTGTCCACTCTGAGACACAAACCTGGGACATACCAGTCTTTGTACGGGGTGGGTGGGTTTGATTTAACCCCTAAACTACCACAGATATACGCTTGGTTTTTACCTTTACAGTTTGTCTGTGTTCGTAAGTGTGAGTACATATAAGCTCACAGCAACCGGCACCAAATGTTACCGGGAATTCTCCTGAATGCCTGCTCCGACATTGTCAGTGCTCTAGGCTTCCCAGAGAAGCGGAAAGGAGTTCCGGTAGCCGTTTACTTTACAGATCGATAGTAAGTAGGTGATGATTTGGTAATGATACAGTAATAATTAAGTGTTAATTTCCTAGGTGTTACTAAATAATAAATCAGAAATTGTAGTGAGAGTTAACAAGGCCGATATGAAATGGTGAAATATGAGTAACAGGACCTGCGTATTTATAGTTCTTTATGTACTGAGTACTGACTGACTGACTGTAGTGGTAACAAGGCAGTCATGTAATAGAAACACAATGGTAGCGAGCTGTATGCACATCTTCTAGTCATTAATAAAGGACAGTAGAGTCATTATATCAGTATTTAGTAATAAAAATGATTAAACAGTAACACATTTTATTTACCTAAAATGACGCACGTATTTTGTAAAGAATAATAATTACGTGCATAGAGTTATTTACCCAATTTCAGAGAATTACTGTGTATCAGGGCTGTAAAATACTAATCCAGCTCCTCCTGTCTTATTACCTGGTATGTATTTAGATGATCAGACACACAGTGTGAGTCACAGGCAGTAATTACAGTGAAACTATACGGTATTACAGCCTTAAACTTACTACACCTCCGTCAGGTAATAACACCAGTTCAGCATGGTCCACCTATAGACACTTACTGTTACCCAGGACTAGAGGAGGTAGATCTACATCACTGCCTTGTTACCACTACACTTCCTCACTTATTACACATACAGAACTAGAAGCAGGTCATTCTTGGGTGCATCTTGTTTCTGTTCTTGTAGCTTCTCGTAATGGCTTTGTTAACACACACTCGATTTCTGATTTATTATTTAGTAATAACTAGGTAATTAGCATTTAATTAAGGATTAAATACCATTAAATTACCATATAACTAGCTACTTATTACCCATCTGTAAAGTGCTGTCGGAGTTTCAGTATGTGCTCTAAATAAAGGTTTGGAAACTCATCATGTTGGTCAAAGCTGCTCCTCATACCTACCAAGGTGGTGAGTGGTGAAGATCAATAGAATTAAAGAATATAACGTTTTTATGATCACTGAAACATTGCAGGGATCGGTTTGCGCCGTGCCAAAGTAACCAAGAGCATTTCTATTTAAACAGAAGACCAACTTGTTTTCTGACCTCTGACCTTTCAGTTCCAGTCTGGATGTGTCAGCATGCCGCTTTTCAGTCTAAGTCTATACTCGAGCGCTGTAGGTATCTGTAGCTAATACGACTCATGGTGCTTTAACAGCTAAAGGAACAGTTGGTCTGCGAGGGATAGTGCCATTGCACGAAAGAGCCTGTATATTTTCTTTCCCACTCTTATCAGCCTAACACAAACAGTGAAGGGTGGTCTAAACACACACTGTGATGAGTCTATTAAAGCACAGATAAGCACACTGAGTGCTGTTAGGGTGGAAACGAGGAACAACAAACATCAGACCAAGGTGGTCGTCTGCGTCATCAGTGTCCCTAACGCTGCCACTGTCTGCCCTCAGCTCATTACAGATAAACCCCACTCGCCCTGTCTGAGCCTCAGAGCCGGCTGCAGGGTCCGCAGTAGAGCCGGAGTGATATTCCGCAGATATTCACTTATTCTATTTTTATTATATATTATATTTTGTGTTTATTAGGTAATACTGTATATAATGCCTTATTATAAACGCTTCATCAGGATTCCAGTAACTAATAGCTGTTTGTGTTTTGCTCCTCAGATCGTGAAAAGGAATTTAAACAATGTAAAGAGAATGACGTCCCATCCTATTTACCAGTACTGTGAGTATGTTTATACATCCACATATACACAAGCAATACTTCTCCCCAGCAGTGGACCAAGTACACATGCCCTGTACCTGGGTTACAGTAGAGATCCTCAAGATAAACCCCTCCTCCAGTGTGAGTGTCAGCTCCTCCCTTTAGTCCTCCACAGGAGTAACAGTACTAAAGTATGTACCTTCAGATGTACTTAAGTATGGAGAGTACAGTACTAAAGTATGTACCTTCAGATGTACTTAAGTATGGAGAGTACCAGTACTAAAGTATGTACCTTCAGATGTACTTAAGTATGGAGAGTACCAGTACTAAAGTATGTACTGTCAGATGTACTGAAGTATGGAGAGTACCAGTACTAAAGTATGTACCTTCAGATGTACTTAAGTATGGAGAGTACCAGTACTAAAGTATGTACTGTCAGATGTACTGAAGTATGGAGAGTACCAGTACTAAAGAGTAACAGTACAGATGTACTTAACTATGGAAGTATGTACCTTCAGATGTACTTAAGTATGGAGAGTACCAGTACTAAAGTATGTACCTTCAGATGTACTTAAGTATGGAGAGTACCAGTACTAAAGTATGTACCTTCAGATGTACTTAAGTATGGAGAGTAACAGGAGCATGGTTTATTAGGGCTCTAATGTTCTATTATCATTTCTGGAACAGGACTCTTCATCAGCTCAGTGTAGGTGTAGAGACTCTAGTGTCTCTCAGTCCACCAGTCTTTAATAGAAGCTCATTCATTAGTCTTACACTGACGTCTATTCACATCACCATCAGCACAGAACACTGGAGGAGAACAGGTTCTATTAGCTAGAACTTATAACATAGCTTTTAGCAAACAAGTTTCAGTTTAAAATTAATTTATTTGCAGTTTAATAAAAACATAAAAAGGTAAAACAGGTTCTTTTTTCGTTTTTACACGCACATGAGCCGAATGGAACACCAAATTTGACCGTGATGTTATGCTTTTGGAAATGGCCATCCTCCATTCTGTGGAGGTATCAGATCGTGCTCTTACATCTTTACATCTCCAGAAAAAAGCACCGCAATCTAAACTCGAGGTGATGGCAGATAGAGGAATGGAGAGAGCGAAGGAGATTTGGGAGGATGCAGATGAGAAATTAAAATGAGCTCTAGATTTCTGCTGTTCTGCTGCAGAGGTTTCCACCACAAGTTAAACGGCTGTTTAGACGCGCCCTTAAGACCCTTCGGGTGATTCAGGCCTGTGGACTGCAAGGTGCACACTCCAGGCACCTAAGAGAATGATCAATACAGCCGTTTGTCTGAGCAGTAAACATGTACTTGTGTTGTAAAATGAAAATAAATACAGGTAAATAATCATGCCTGGAGAAAGCCCAGTGTTTACCTGCTTTATCTAATCAGTCCTTCATTAAATTAAATTAGGGAATGACGGAATCGAACAAATCCATGCCATGTCTGGAGTGCAGCGAGAAACCACAAACCAAATTTTATGAAGAAGCTCACTGTACTAAAGAAATAAGTCCCCTTGAATGTTTAAGGTGGTAGTAACTTCAGACTCCTGCAGATGGCGCTACACGAGGATGGTGGGGCTATAAATCCCTGTGGGGTGTGAGTGACAGGATCCATAGATTGGGAGGAGGTGCTACAGTGCAGGGAATGTCTCGTTCCATGTGTGGAAAATGGCTCCAGAGCAGATGTTAATGATTGGCTAAAAGGAGGGACTGCATGTGGGCGTGGCCAAAGACCATAGTGTGAGGAAGTAGCTGAATCTGCAGGTGTGTGGAAGCGTACGGTCATACGGGTCTACCAGCAGTGGATACAATCCCAGTCTACAGGGAATTCTCCTCGGAACTGTGCCAGGGAAGACATCCACCAAATCTGGACCACCTGACCAGTTCTCTGATGTGAGAGAGTCTGAACACTGATGTGGCTACATCCAGAACCTCGTCCAGCACATGCCCAATCCATTCCCAGCTGTTACTGGTGGAGGTGTTGCATGTTAATTAGGTACAGTTCAGTCACAGGAGATATTGGTACTGAACACCATGCAGTTTACTGAACGAGTGCTGTAGCGTGTAACTACATAGCCCCTGATTTTTATCACTTATCCCTATACGCCTTTCCCAGCAGACGTGACCCTGACAGGTTCATGATATGCTTTGTGTTTGTGTGCAGATATGACGGGAGCTCAGGACGGCAGTGTGCGGATGTTTGAGTGGAATCGCCCGCAGCAGCTCATCTGCTTTCGACAGGCTGGAAATGCCAGAGTGACTCGCCTCTATTTCAATTCACAGGGCAACAAGGTAAAGGCACCTTTGGGCTGGATATCCCAGACACCAGTGTGTTACTGGAATGTGGGCTCTGCTATTGGTTAGGACATGGACTGGAGGTCTTCCAGCTGAACTGAATTAGACTAGAACCTAAATTGGGACTCTTTACTGAAGGCTCGCTGTAGGACTCTACTGATACACACAGAGCTGCATATGTGCACCATGGTGATGTAAGGAGGGGCGTATTTCATGCCCCATTTTACTCATCCCTTTATTGTAGTGTCACAATAAAGTGAATAAATTCTAATTATCAGACATTTATAAACAGCATTTACACAGCTGATTAAATAAGCTCTGTTTAGTTCCCTGAGGATCTTCTTTGAGTCAGTCCTGAGCCAAAACTCTGCTGATATAGAGGACTGTCCCATCGTGATGATGACACGAGGGAAAATACTAATAACATTTCTGTGGTATAATCATGAAAATCTGCTTGTTCTCTCTTTTTTTCTGTACCCTCTCTCTCTCTCTCTCTCTCCCTCGCTCCCTCTCTCCCTCTCTGTCTGTCTGTCTGTCTCTCTCTCTCTCTCTCTCTCTCTCTCTCTCTCTCTCTCTCTCTCTCTCTCTCTCTCTCTCTCTCTCTCTCTCTCTCTCTCTCTCTCTCTCTCTTCCCTGTCTCTTCCCTGTCTCTCTCTTCTCTGTCTCTTCCCTGTCTCTCTCTTCTCTGTCTCTTCCCTGTCTCTCTCTCTCTCTCTCTCTCTCTCTCTCTCTCTCTCTCTCTCTCTCTCTCTCTCTCTCTCTCTCTCTCTCTCTCTCTCTCTCTCTCTCTCTCTCTCTATTAGTGTGGAGTGGCAGATGGTGAAGGCTTTTTAAGCCTCTGGCAAGTCAATCAGACCTCATCAAACCCTAAACCGTACTTGGTAAGTGGGCTTACAGCCAGCGGGTAACGGCTGTGGCTCTGTTCTCAGAATCTGGCGGTTCCCTCGGTTTAAAGTCTCAGCTGTCATATAACACAAACATACTCTCCTTATATTCTATTAAATTAGAATTAAATCCTCTCTGTCTCTCTGTCTCTCTCTCTCTCTGTCTCTCATCTCTCTGTCTCTCTCTCTCTCTCTCTCTCTCTCTCTCTCTCTCTCTCTCTCTCTCTCTCTCTCTCTCTCTCTCTCTCTCTCTCTCTCTCTCTCTCAGAGTTGGCAGTGCCACAGTAAAACGTGTGGTGACTTTTCCTTCATCACTTCCTCCAGCCTCATCGCCACAGCAGGACACTCCAATGACGGCAGGTCTGAGCCTTCACAATCAGTATCTGTAATAATATTAATAATAATATTAATAGGTCAGGGTTGTTTAAATACTCGTTTGTCTTTGTTAGGGTTTAGTTTGGGTTTATTTCTCTATTTAGCACTTACACCACGTTTCCTGAGTAATTAACAGTTAATGTTGGGTAATAGAACATGTTCAAATATATGACGTATAGCAGCACATGTGGGTGAAGGTGGTGCAGGTTGGTGTTCAGCTTTGTGCCATCATCAGCACAGAACACAAGATTTCCACAAAGGCTTCCACAGGACACTTTTCCACGTGCTACAGTCCGGCTTAAATGAGCTCCCTCCGGAGAAGGTGGTGGTGGTGGTGGTGATCTGGTCTCTTCTTTGCCTGGTGTGTTTGTGGAGCGGTGATAAACTGCGTTCACAGACGATGCTGTTGGGAAGTGTTCCTCATCCAATGAAGTGATATAGCTTCAGAATCGGGTGTTTGTAATGCAGTACCTTCTAATGTTCCGAAGATTTAGCTTACATGTAGCTTACATTTAGCTGCCTTCAAACTGAAATTTTGAAATTAAATAGAGGGTGTGAATTATTTGCACATAATTACCATTTTTATTTTGCTTTTTTATTTTCATTTTTCACATCATCTCAACTTTTTGGAAACTTGAATTTTTTTCTGAAATTTGGCTGAAAAATAAACTCAGTGTCTCCTCACTTCTTTCTCCTTCAGGAATGTTTGTCTGTGGGACACTTTGGTCTCCCCGAGTAACACCATGGTGCACGGTGAGTCTAAACTCCCACCCAGATTCAGTCATCGCCCGCGTTTTACCTTCTCTGCTGGGCAAAAAAGTTCAGTCAGTTAGTGGATTATGATTGAATTTTTTAAACTAGTGTAATATTGTAGGCAGTGTGTGCTTCATGTTTGTGTTGGTCAGTCGGAGTAATGATGAGATGTGACCGGTGTGAAACATGGTGTTATTGTTTATGTTGTAAATGTAGTTTATTCAGAAAGCACGTTATTACCCAACCGAGAAAATAAAACTGCGTGTCTGTTTGTACGCAGCCTTCCCCTGCCATGAGAACGGAGCGACGGTTCTGCAGTACGCGCCGAAGCAGCAGCTGATCATTTCCGGAGGGAGGAAAGGCTTCGTGTGTATATTTGATATTCGGCAGAGGCAGCTGCTGCACACCTTCCAGGCCCACGACTCCGCCATCAAAGCCCTAGCCATGGACTCCAGCGAGGACTTCTTCGTTACAGGATCAGCCGAGGGAAACATGAAGGTGAGGATACCCCACTATACGGGTCAAGTCATCATGCAAGTCATTACTGTGCCTTACTAAATTGGGCATAATTATATTTTATATATATATATTTACACCTGTCATCACACTGTTATATCAGTAGTTATAGCTTATTTACTTATCATTCATTATGGTCAGAATAATGTGCTGTCATAACCGCAAAGATTTGAATAGTTTCTGAATCATTTATAGAATTTTAAAATGATGTAGATATTGAATGACTAGTATTAGTTATTAGTTGGAGCAGTTTGTTGCAGTTACTGCATACTTTACAGTGAACACTGAATGCTTCTTAGTAGATACTGAATAAGTTCTTGTACAAGCTGAATATTTCACAGTGCACATAGAATAATGTGTAAAACTTAAGATCGTTTCTAATCGTTACTGAAAGAATCGGAAGGTATTGAACCATTGACTGGCCTGTAGAGGTCACTGCTAACAGCAGTATATGGTTTAATGGGTTTCTCCACCTGGTCCTGCAGGTCTGGAAGTTAGCAGGTCACGGGCTGATGCACTCCTTCAGCAGCGAACATGCCAAGCAGTCCATCTTCCGAAACATCGGCGCAGGTGTGATGCAGATCGAGACCTGCCCAGGTAACCGCATCTTCACCTGCGGAGCTGACGGCACGCTGAAGATGAGAGTCCTCCCCGACCGCTACAACATCCCGGCCAGCATCTTCGACATCCTATAACCCCGAGGAGGCTTTACCGGAGGCCGAAGCGGTCGACAAATAACTAAAGCTTTGAGCAGAAACCTGTTCGTTTACCTTAGCTGTGAATCAAACGTAACTTTGCGCTGCAAACTGTCTTTGTTTTATTTTTCCCCCAAAGCGTGAAAAGCAAATGCCAGGTTACATACTTGATCCTAAAGAATAGATTACTGTAATTTCCGCGAGCGCTGGGCCCGGGCCTGCTAAGCTCGCTCGTTAGAGTGTTCTCATAGGAAAGCTATGCATGTGCTGAAACTCGTCACTGCGGTGCATTCACAAGATTGTTGATCGTGCTCTGTAAAAGTGCTCAAAGCAAAACTTTTTAAGTGTGTATCTGTCGTCATTTTGTGCCCACAGCTGATAAACTTTTAGCATCTTAACTTACCAGCACTGTGCTTCAGTACCCAGTCGGTCGGTCAGTGAACTCCGCTGTGAATCGTTTTTTATTTATGACTGTAAGTTATGTCCTCGGCTGCTCACACATTGCAGAGTTGGAAACGGCACAGAGCCCTGTTCCCCTGATTTCACAGGGACGCAGTGAAAACCCGTTTGTCGCCCCATAGCTGCTATCGAACGTGTCTCGCTCTCTTCCGCATAGCTAACATAGTTACTGTCCCACTCCGGTTTACTGCAGCTAACCCCTTCTCAGTCTCTTTCACTGCCCTTCTTGGCATGTGAGTTCATCTTCATGTAGTCAGTTTGTCATATGTCCTATCAGGAGGTGGCTGTAAGAATATTAATTTTATTATTCAGTCAATTTCTGATTATTTTAAGGAATTCTACCAGATGAAGGATCTTACTGACGACTGTATGGTGAAGATGGCGTTATGGTTTGAGAGTGAGGTTGCCTGTCGGGGCAGTGGAATAGTTCTAATGGTAGAAATGTCTTACAGCTGTCTCCTAATGAGACATGTTCATTAGTCTCCCTCTCACCCCCATTACCTACAGTTCAGTCTCTCACTCCCACCTGGGTCTACAGTGGATCCTGTCTAACTCTCCCCTATGCCTCCAGTTCAACCAGTCCTATTCTCACTACTACTCCCAGTTAAACCAGTCTTATCCTCACCAGTACCCCCAGTTAAACCAGTCTTATCTTCACCAGTACCCCCAGTTAAACCAGTCTTATCCCCACCACTACCCCCAGTTAAACCAGTCTTAACTTCACCAGTACCCCCAGTTAAACCAGTCTTATCCCCACCACTACCCCCAGTTAAACCAGTCTTATCTTTACCACTACCCCCAGTTAAACCAGTCTTATCTTCACCAGTACCCCCAGTTAAACCAGTCTTATCTTCACCAGTACCCCCAGTTAAACCAGTCCTATCCCCACCACTACCCCCAGTTAAACCAGTCTTATCTTCACCAGTACCCCCAGTTAAACCAGTCTTATCTTCACCAGTACCCCCAGTTAAACCAGTCTTATCCCCACCACTACCCCCAGTTAAACCAGTCTTATCCCCACCACTACCCCCAGTTAAACCAGTCTTATCCCCACCACTACCCCCAGTTAAACCAGTCTTATCCCCACCACTACCCCCAGTTAAACCAGGCCTATTCTCACTACTGCTACCAGTTAAACCAGTCTTATCTTCACCAGTACCCCCAGTTAAACCAGTCTTATCTTCACCAGTACCCCCAGTTAAACCAGTCTTATCCCCACCACTACCCCCAGTTAAACAAGTCTTATCTTCACCAGTACCCCCAGTTAAACCAGTCTTATCTTCACCAGTACCCCCAGTTAAACCAGTCTAATCCTCACCACTACCCCCAGTTAAACCAGTCTTATCCCCACCACTACCCCCAGTTTAACCAGTCTTATCTTCACCAGTACCCCCAGTTAAACCAGTCTTATCCCCACCACTACCCCCAGTTAAACCAGGCCTATTCTCACTACTGCTACCAGTTAAACCAGTCTTATCTTTACCACTACCCCCAGTTAAACCAGTCTAATCCTCACCACTACCCCCAGTTAAACCCGGCTTATCCCCACCACGACCCCCAGTTTTACCAGTCTTATCTCACCAGTACCTCCCAGTTAACCAGTCTTATCCCACCACTACCCCCAGTTAACCAGGGGGCTATTCTCACTACTGCCTCTCCAGTTAAAACCAGTCTCTTATCTTTGACCACTCTCCCAGTCTAACCAGTCTTATCCTCTCTCTCACTCTCCTCTCTCTCCTCTCTCTCGTCTCTCTCTCTCTCCTCTCTCACTCCTCTCTCTCGTCTCTCTCTTCTCTCTCTCTCTCTCTTCTCTCTCCTCTCTCTCCTCTCTCTCTCTTCTCTCTCTCTTCTCTCTTTCCTCTCTCTCTCTCTCTCTCTCTCTCTCTCTCTCTCTCTCTCTCTCTCTCTCCCTCCCTCTCCCTCTCTCCCGGCTCCGTCTCCGCACTTTAACCTCCTACCCTGCTGGTAAACCGGTCCCACTCTCCTGCTTCTCCAGCAGAGCGTTCCCCCGGGAAGATGCTGCGTGTTCCGTCAGCAGTGGTTGGAGATGTTTACTCTTTGAGACACTGAGATTTTCACTAAGACCAGAAACACTCGAGCTTCAGTTTTCCGGTTTTGCACAGAACATTCCCGTACGTGTTGTTTTTGGTTTGTTTGGTTTCTGATGTTGTTGTTTTGTTGGTTCCTTTACAGATTACTGTACGTGTATTTATTAACTTATTGCCTTTACAGTAGGATTGTGAGGTTAATCCTTTAGGTATCTGGGACACAGTGCGTCACTGAATAGGTTGGTCGTTTCGTTTTCATCATGTGTTAAATCCATATATGAATATTTGCACTGGAATCTGGAGACACTATATAGAATCTCACGTTAAAGAGTGGAAAGCTACTATAGGGGAAACCGTTCTATACAAATGAATGTCTGGCTGTGTGCGGCCGAGTAGTCTAAAACTTCAGATAGTTTTAAATGAATATATATATAAATACACATATATAAATGAACTATCAGCGTAGCTTGTACAAACACAGCGAGATTTTTAGTTTGTTATTGTTATTTTTATT
The DNA here is from genome assembly GCA_024036415.1 of Prochilodus magdalenae. Taxonomy (NCBI): domain Eukaryota; kingdom Metazoa; phylum Chordata; class Actinopteri; order Characiformes; family Prochilodontidae; genus Prochilodus; species Prochilodus magdalenae. Next base: position 48,560 of record JAMWET010005690.1, read on the forward strand.
GTTCTTGTTTTGTTTTTATCATACCTGCTGGAATAGTTGTATATTTGGTTGGATGTATGTGGTATATTTATTAAAGACTTTGTGTTTGTGTCTGGTCTGCTGGCCATCATGTCCACTGTACGTATCTGAGTGTGGAACCTACGCTCCTTCGGCTTCTCGTCTGTTGTGTATTTATTGAACAGGTTATGCGGTCTGTGTGAGGAGGTGCACATTTAAACGGCCTGGTGGAAATCTCTGGAGGAACAGGTTGTTCTGTTATGGTCAAAGTTTTACCTTTGTAAGTAAGTTGAATAAATTCTTTTTATTTCAAGAGGACCACCTTAAAGCCTGGTTTACTGAAATCAATTTATTTCTATAAATAAACACCAAACAACAAAGCAGTTACAGGTAGAGACGTGCTGCAAATCATTAGAACGCTTATATACAAGGATCATAACCATAAACACCAAAACACGCCAAGTAGCGTGGGCCAAACTACATCTAAATCATCAAAACACCAAAACACCTCGTCTCCAGAATCATAGCCTCCCAGGACAAGGAGGAACATGCTTCACTTGTGGTGGAAATCAAAGGAACCAGAATGTTCTGGCTTTTGGTCCATTCATTCTAAAACCTGCACACGATGTAAAGAACAACATGCGTCTTTAACCAAACTGAAAAACCCCCCTGATGGAGATACGTGGTAGTGATTCAAACACTCACATAAATGCATATATAAAATTATACGCTACCAGACGGCTAGCCCTCTCTGTGTTACTCTCAGGTGTGTAATGTTAGAGGCCAGATGTTTCATACGTAGTGCTAGTTTAACAAACAAGCAGCTGAATTCTGTAAGTGAAGTGCGTTTTAATGTGGGAAGTATTAATATTTATACTGAGCTGATCTTCCGTCGGGTGAGGCTGTTTAAGGCTGATGTGCCCTGTGAGGCGCTGCGCCGAAGGTGCTCATTCAGCTACACTGATTTGGCAGGGTTCAATTTTTGGCTAAAATCAAATTCTCAGGTTTTCAGTTATTAAACGTACAGATCTGTTATAGTCCACTGTCGTGTGAACATTTCCTCTAATTACGTTTAAAAATAGTTCTTTTATCCGATCAAAATAATTCAGCGGAATTTGAGATTCAGTAATGATTAGTGAAATTTGAGATGCATTGTTGGAATGTTGGAATGTTGGAATTGCTTGTGGTCATTTGTAATATAGCTCAATTAGTATGCACCCAAGTCTTTGGTAAATAATCCCCTAAGAGGTTAACCAGTATTATCAAATCAGTATTTTGATTTTATTACTTCAGGTCATTTTTGGCCAAAGCAAAACTCTTCTTAAACAGAACTCCCCATGCTCATGGAGAAATGCCTGCTGTTTGGTTTCCATCATTTATATTTCTCTATTGTGTAAATATATTAAATTTTTTTAGCAATATATTAAATATTGAAATATTTTTATATAATTACATTTTTATAATATAGTTAAAGTGTTAAATTGGATTTCGAACGTTAGATTTTTTTTTTTTTTTAATGGTTTTTTTTTTTGGCCAATATAAAATGGTTCCAGGATTACACCAGAATTATCAAATGAATAATGGTGGTTTTATGAAGCTACAAAAATGATTCAGAGAATTCAGGATGATCTAATAATTATTAATACTTAAAACTTCAGGTCATTTTGGTTTAAAAAAAAAAAAAATAATCTCAGGCTTTTTTCAGAAACCCCACTCTAAACGCTTACTCTGTCTTTCTTATCTTTTCTTATAGTCTGTTTTCTGCTACTGTGTGAATATTTTCTCCACTTGGATTTTGAGAATAATGTTGGATTAGTTCAAAATAATTCTGTCAAACTGTAAAATTTGAGATTTGTTTTTACGAACACTCTGGTTTTCAGTTCTGGTAAGTTAGATTTGATTTATTTTATTGGCCAACAAAAAATCTTGCTGGAGTCGCACAAAAATAAAACTGATTTATGTTTTTTAGATTTAATTTTAATCTATTTGAATGAAATGTAAAATATTGGGTCATTTTTAGATAAATTAAATATCTCGGACTCCTACAGGGATCACCGTAAAAAATTCGATGTATTAAATTTTTTAGTGTTTCTCCGGTCTGAGTCCTGCCGGAATATCGGAACATGGTGAAATCTGAGACTTCGTGATGCGTTGGATCATAATCAGCAGTTTTTAGCTCCACCCTTGTCTGAAACACATCTGTCACTCATCTGACAGGAAATGCACTTCATAAGACTTGACGTATCCGCCGTCCCACACGTACAGCTGTCTGTCTTTAGGGCTGTAGGACAGCATGGCCAGGACCCCAGACGGAGACCACAGGTCGAAGCTCACGTTGAGTGGTTTCTGTTTCAGCAGGTCGAAAGCGAAGGTCACTCTGGTGTCTTTGGTGTCGGTGACGTAGAGAACGCCGCAGGCGATGAAGGCGTTTCCGGCCTTGCTCCTGGGGTAGCTGGTGTTGATGTAGGTCGTGATGGAGAAGGTTTTCTCGTCCAGCTGGGCCACCACAATGTTCTCGTCGATGCTGGAGGCGAAGATGAGCCACAGGCCGCTCTCGTCCGCCGCCACTTTAAAGTAGGTCTTGGAGTTGTTGAGCAGGTAGGACAGGTTGTGGTAGCGAGCGTTCTCTATGGCCAGTGTGTGCAGGCGATTCGTCCGGAGGTCGAACCTGTAGAAGTAGGAGACACTGAGATGCCAACTTCACACTGGTGGTGGAGTTTACACCTCCTCTACAGAGAACCCATGGGGTGCACTTCTCCGCCTCCTTCACGTTTGGCCTGTTTGTGAGTAGTTTGTCTCGTTTGATTCTAACGAAAGATTATTTCCACCTAAATCTAGTTTTTTAAATTACAATTTTTTTTCCCAAATATGTCAAACTATTACTACATACACTCATCAAAAGAGTAGCTGCACATACAGCTGCATCCAGAAGGAGTCAGCCCACAGGAGTGGAACGTGGTGTGGAGGTGTGACCTGGTGAGACATGCTAATGATTGAGATTCCACACTCGGGCCGCACGTATGATGTAGGCAAACACGGGTCTCATCTCTGTCCCTGACTGACCCAACACCACCACTACAGACCTCCAGTGAGCAGTGGTGTCCTCCATGAGTCATCCTGTTAGTGCAGCACCATCGGCAGACGGCTGCACCACGCAGGACTACATGCACACAGACCGTTACCACGACTGTCCTTAACACCACGTCACCGTCACCAAACACTGCAGTGGTGTCGTACCAGACTGTCATGGAGTGACTCAGAATGGCAGCGGGTCATCTTCAGTGACGAGTCCCGCTTTAGTCTTGGTGGAGACGCCCAACGAACCCGTGTATGTTCTTGTGTTAGGCTGCGATGCTGAGATGCTGAGACGCATGTTTAGGACACCGAGAGAGTGCGTTATAACGTGTTATGAATGTGTTCATGGTTTCCAAGGGATTCCTCCTGAGAGAGGTTATACAGGTATCTACTCACTTAGCGATGGTGAAGGTGCCGGCGATGTGGTAGTAGAGGGAGCCGTTGTGAACCAGATGGCTGCAGCCTTGGAAGAACTTCCGAACATCGATCGACTGGCTGCTGCTGTTCTGCAGAGCGGCGATGCTCTTATACTCCTTCACAATCCGACCTGCCGCAGACACACCCCACGGTTACCCGGCGCTACAGGAACGGAGCGAAGGGCCCATGCAGCGGGAATGATCCGGATCTCTGAGTGAGCGTGCGACATACCTGAGAAATGTTCTGCCACCCAGATGTTCTCATCGTCCCTCAGCGCGGTGTCCTTCATCCAGGCTCCGTAGGTGGTGCTCATCTTAGCCAGGTTCCTGGGGCTCTGTACGGATTTAATAATGCACTCTGCGCCAGACAGAAACCATACACACGTCAGGAAACCTGAGACACCGGACTGAGATTCCCGAGGAGGAGAGGACGGGAGTCACTCACCGCTTTTTATGGCTTTGGCTTTGTTTGCTGGTCCTTGAGCATCGTTTGGTACTGTATGAAGGAAACCTGCGATAAACCGGTAACTTAGTTACTGACTCTAATAAATAACCAGCATCCGCATTATTCAGTAGCTACTGTGGATTATTCAGTATCCACTATGAATTATTCAGTATCCACTATGAATCATTCAGTATCCACTATGAATTATTCAGTATCCACTATGGATTATTCAGTATCCACTATAAATTATTCAGTATCTACTATGAATTATTCAGTATCCGCTATTAATTATTCAGTATCCACTATAAATTATTCAGTATCCACTATGAATTATTCAGTATCCGCTATGAATTATTCAGTATCCGCTAAGCATTATTCAGTATCCGCTATGAATTATTCAGTATCCGCTATGAATTATTCAGTATCCACTATGGATTATTCAGTATTCACTATGAATCATTCAGTATCCACTATGAATTATTCAGTATCCGCTATGAATTATTCAGTATCCGCTAAGCATTATTCAGTATCCGCTATGAATTATTCAGTATCCACTATGGATTATTCAGTATCCACTATGAATTATTCAGTATTCTGTATTATCAGTACTATGAATTATTATATCCGCTATGAATTATTCAGTACTATGAATTATATTATGAATCATTCAGTCCACTATGAATTATTCAGTATCCACTATGGATTAGTTTCAGTTCCATTCATTATTCATCCACTATGAATTATTCAGTATTCAAACTATCTCACTCACTTGAATTGTTCAGTATTTACTATGAATTATTCAGTATCTACTATGAATTATTCAGTATCTACTGTGGATTATTCAGTATGTACTGTGGGTTATAATGAATAGCGAGGTATTGAACTGTAATCTGGTCTGATCTAATGTCTGTCTGATTAAGGGCTTTATATCAGCTCCTTCTTCACACACAGGTCATAGGCCTGTTCTAGCTCTTCTCCTGAAGCAGTGGTACCTGTGTGCACCTCAGGGGCTTGGTCAGTGTGGAGGTGCGCTCTGTGGCTTCTGTTTCTCCCAGGCCTGGGTGGTCCTTGTGGTCCTGGTGGTCCTGGAAGCCCAGGTGGGCCCATTGGACCGGGGACACCAGGAGGCCCCGCTGGACCAGGTGGACCTGCCAGGTAAAGCAGAAGAACCGGAGGGTGAAGCTGCGGTCTAGTACAGGTGTAGGGTATTTTAATTAAAGCTTAGAATCCGAATTTTCCATGAACCTATAGAATATGAAGTTTCTGATATCAGGCCTTTAACACCAGCAGCTTCACACTTCAGAACCTGACAGAACCGTTTTCTGACAGAAGTGGTCCACATTAGTATTTATCATGAATACACGTTACGGCTCCGCGGTGCCTAAGTCACATGACCGAGGAGTCATTCCGGAACTGAGGCTCTTATTACCTGGATACTAATATCCCAGTATGATTCCAACACAAGCTCTTCCAGAACTGTGTTAGATCAGCTCCAGTGTTAGTTTACCTTCTACAATGACATCATTGGAAGGTTCTCCTTTTTCTCCAGGTGGTCCTGGGTCACCTTTCTCACCAGGCTCACCTGGCTCACCTGGCTCACCTTTTTCTCCAGGTGGACCTAGCAGAATAGACTCAGTTAATATATGTGTGTTGTCTTTTCCCGTATTCCACAAATACATACTGTATGTTAATATTACATGTCAGTAATAAAAATAGCAGATCAGATCATTGATTGTAACCGTGGGTCCCATGTGGCATCTGATCGTGTTAATGTGCTCAAAGTCGTCTTTGAAACTCTTTGAGCTTGTTGTACAGTGTGGAGTTCTGATGCTGGGTTTCACTGGCCTTATTTGCTAACCAAGCTAACCCCATTAGGCTACTGTGAACGTAGACAGCTAGCTAAAGGAGCTGCCAGTAGAACACGTGAGCTGCATGACCAGACTCGCCTCTGGTGACCTCTAAAGCTGTCCTGGTTTTTAGCCGTCAAGCAGACGTCTTGTGCTGTGCTTGTCTCAGCCAGCAGAGGGCGCTGCTGCTGTCTGCTAACCACATCTACCACTTACTGGTCCGGTTTTAATAACCCTGCTGTGTAGAGCTCCTCCAGAAGCTGCGGTGGGGGATTTGAGTCGTACTACCAGGCGATGGTAGGTTCTGATTTCTACAGGTAAACGTTCTTCTTGAATGTGCTTGAGTACCGCACCTATGAGTCTGCCACCAGGAGGCGCTGGGCAGCTCCCTCTCCATTTGGTTCCCTCAGTAAATCTTTCTGGGTTACTGACGGTCTGTAAAGTGCAGCTGCTCAGATTAGCAGTCATAACTACTAAATAGGTCATGGAATTATTTCAGCTGCCATGTCACCACATTCCCGTATCGGATCATCATTTTTACAGTCAGTTCAAATATTTTCCCGGAGCGGCACAAAGAATTTCATTCACAGCTCGTCACATGACTCACTCCATGACTCTCCTAGCAATGTCAGTGGGTTCTCAGTCTTCAGCAGGACAATCAGCCTGAAAGCCACAACCATGACCTCCATCCTGTCCTGGAAACGGCTCCTCAGAGGCCTTTCTGTTCCGCACTGTGACTGAAGCGGAATAACTCTACTGTTCACGGAATGAAGAAAAGCACCGCATCCAGGGCCGGAACGCCGGGTGCCTAAAACGAGGGCAGGCTTTCATGAGGAGCTGCTCTCATCTTTTCTTCCAGCCTCATCCCAGTCTCCTCCTTCATCCCAGCCCTTTGACGGGTCAGTGAGAATGCTATAATGGAGAGAATTCCCGACCCTTTCATGCATCACTGGGAATGGAATTATATAATGGACCATTTCTGGGCCGTTGATGGATCACTGAGAATCCTGTAATGGACAGATTGGCGAATGTTTTACAGATCACTGGGAATGGAGTTGAGTAACGGACAGAGTTCCTAATCCTCCGACAGGAATGCTGTAATTGAAAGAATTTCCAGCCCCTTGATGGATAACCGAGATGGATCACAAAACTACGACTCTCTGGGATCACGTATCAGACATAATAGACAAAATTCCCAAACCTACAGGGAGCAGAATTGGAAACTGAACAAAATTCCCAAACCTTTGTTTGATCACTGGGAATGGAGTGGTGAAATGGGCAGAATTCCCAGCTTTTGACGTGTCTATAGGAAAGGAATTGTGTAATGGATCACCAGGAATGCTGAAATGGACTAATTCTCTGGGAGGTCACTATAATGGACATAACATGAATCCCAAACACGTGTCACTGAAAACTGAATGATATAATGGAAAAAAGGGACAGAATTCCCAAACCTTTGATGGATAATTGGGAATGGAATGGTATATTGGACAGAACTCCCAGCCCACTGACAGATCATGTGGAAAACATAAGTAACAGAATTCCTAGCCCTTTGACCAATCTCTGGGAACAGCATGCGGGGAAGTATTCCTCACCTTTTTTTCCTCGCTTCCCGTGTGTTCCGGGTTCTCCTGGAAGTCCAGGAATTCCATCTGTCCCATTATATCCTGGCATTCCGTCCACACCTGGCAAACCTAAATTCACAGCAGTGATGTAATTGGTTTAAGGACATGCGGAACGTTAGTATGATCCAGTATTCCCGATGCAGGCACGTTTATTTCCTAGTGTTTAAAATATGATCCACACTCAGTGACGGTTTGTATCTTACCTGGTGGTCCTGGGGGTCCTGTTAAAGGAAGAAGGAATGTTAATGGAATGCCTTGATCAGGTATGGAATGTGTAAGATGTATTTATCCGAGGGGGAAGTGGGAAGCCTGTTAAACTCACCAGTGAGACAGAATCCTTTAGTGCTGTTACAGAGGTCTAACAGGACCTTCACCTGCAACAACAGCAGCCGGTCAGGACAGGACGAGACAGACAGACAGGACAGACAGACAGAACTGGACAGACAGACAGGCAGGACAGGATAGGACAAACAGACAGGACAGGACAGACAGGCAGGACAGACAGACAGGACAGACAGACAGGACAGACAGACAGGACAGGACAGGCAGGCAGGCAGGACAGACAGACAGACAGGCAGGACAGACAGACAGACAGACAGGCAGGACAGACAGACAGGACAGGACAGGCAGGCAGAACAGACAGGCAGGCAGGACAGACAGGCAGGCAGACAGGACAGGACAGGACAGGACAAGACAGACAGACAGGCAGGCAGACAGGACAGGACAGGACAGGACAGACAGGCAGGCAGACAGGCAGGCAGGACAGACAGACAGACAGGCAGACAGACAGACAGGCAGGACAGACAGGCAGGCAGACAGGACAGGACAGACAGACAGGCAGGACAGACAGGCTGGCAGGACAGACAGACAGACAGGCAGACAGACAGGCAGGACAGACAGGCAGGCAGACAGGACAGGACAGACAGGCAGGCAGACAGGACAGGACAGACAGACAGGCAGGACAGACAGGCAGACAGACAGGCAGGCAGGACAGACAGACAGACAGGCTGGCAGGACAGACAGAACCGCATGGCCAGACTGTTGGTCCACCTGTAGCTCTGACTAAGACGGGCATCGATCTGGACCCGTCAGATCACATGACCTTTTTTTTAAATCACTCCAGAATCCGATCTTCCTACAGCCTACTAAACGGAGGCATTCCTGTCTGATCCGCTTCACTGACTCCTGGCGTCACACGCACTGAGACGTGATCAGGGCGGACGTTACGGACACAGGCAGCACAGCAGCGGGAAGTGTCTGGGTTAGCTCCCCGGGTCCTTTCAGCGTGGGGTGATCCCCCCGTGTCTGTGGGGGCTTCTTCCTCCAGGTGCTCCGGGCCTCACATGCAGACAGGTGAACTGGAGGTGCCGAGTTGGCCCCCAGGTGTGAGTGTGTGACTGTCCTGGGATGGACTGCTGGCTTGTCCAGGGTTTCCCACCCAGGCTTAATCACCTCCATGACCCAGAAGGACACGCAGCTCAGCGGTTCACCTCTTTCACCATTCACGGTGATCCCAAAACTCCTCCCGGCTCCTCCGCTGATGAGCAGGCATGAACGTGGTGTCTATGACTGACGCCTGGACGCAAAGCAGAGCCGGGTATTTCTCTCGGAAAACTCTGGAACCTCTGGATCTCCTCCCACATGGTGGAGAACCTCTGCTGGTCTGTGTTCACCACTAACCATATAAACATCCACACGGGTTAACATGACGTTCTAGATCCTCTCCTGCACGTCTAGATCCCACAAACCTCAACATGATGATTTCACTACACTCTTTAAAACGGCTCCTCAAGGGTTCTCTAGTAAATACAATGGTTCTATCTAGAACCATAAGAACCATGCTTACATGTGTCGTTGCAGTATGAATCGGCTTATATTGGTTCTGCAGACTGATGAAAAATGTGCTCTATATGGTTCTCTATAGAACCGTTTTGAAAATGGTTCTGCTACTGTTATAAGTTTAATGTCATAACAATAGAGGAACCAGTACTGATGCTACCTAGAACACATTCACCTTGCAAGTACCCATTTAGGCATGGGGATGGTTCTTTGAGCGTTCATAGTTTTCTCTATTGATTAAGATCATAACAGTAGCAGAATCCTTTTGGTGCTATATAGAACTTATATAGAACTTATATAGAACCTTCTCCATCAACCCGAGGAACAGTTAAAGCATGGGAATGGTTCTTTGAGTGTTCATGCTTCTATGCAGCACCATAAAGGGTTCTTCTGTTGTTACAGTCTAAAGATTATAAGAAGACCAGAATATATTCATACTATCTAGAACCATTTTCAGAACGGTAATATATAGAACCATATACAACACATTCTCCATTAATCTGAAGAACCAATTAAGCATTCGAAAGGTTCTTTTGAGTGCTCATGGTTCTATAAAAATTCACTCTTTACTACGGAACCTTTGAGGAACCATCTCCATTTAGGGCGTATCATTCCCATTCCGGTTCCGGTTTCAGAGTATACAGTGTAAAGTGTGACGCTCCCGCAAGAACCGCAACACTTCAGCACCTGACCTCCTCAGAATAAACTGACCACAGAAGTAACTCGGGAAGAACCCGCTTTAGAACGTTTAGCCGGATCCTCACGTTCTTTCCGTCTCTGGTTCTTAGAACATTCCTAGAAAGCCCCTCTGCTGGGGATGTGCTTCACCTTCAGGTGCCCTTCAGAATCTAGACTGCGTTCTTTGTTTGATTTACACACCTTAGTTACCTTTTCTCAGAACGTTCTACAGTCATAACGGAACATCTCCTGGCCTGCTTATAAACTCCAGTGTGGACGGAACGTTCCCAATCTAACGTACAAGAGGAGAGGATTCCCAGAGCTGGCTCTTCTTACCGGCACCATGGAGTAGGTCATCATCATCATCATCCCATCCTGCATCTGTGTCCTCTGATGGCTCTGAGAAGGTTGGAGATCCTCCTGGTGCTTCTTCCGCTCTTGATTTGGTTCTCCATGAAGCTCTTTGGCCAGATCCTCTCCGATCCCCATTCCTGATTGTTCCGCTAGCTTCTCTTCCAGCTCCAGCTGCTCCAGAACCTGCTCCTGCCTCAGCTCCTGGCTCCTCTTGTTCCTGGAGTACTGGTACAGCTCCTTCTGGATCTCCTCCTGACCCCGGCTCATCTCCGTCATGAACTCCACCACGGAGCTCTGAGCGATCTCCTCCAGCCGGGACTCGGCCCGAGCCACCCGCTCTCCGAGCTCTCTGCTCTGGATCAGGAGCAGCAGCAGCCCGGCCGAGTTCAGCAGGGTCAGCACGCACACGCTGCCCAGGGTCCAGCGCAGAGTCCACGGCAGCCGGCCACCGCAGGGCCGCAAACTCCCACCACGACGGGCTTCGGCCAGGGGGTCCAACATTGTCATCCGGGGATGGAAGGAGTCTTTCAAAATGGATCAGAAGCTAAACCAGGAAAAATATTAATCTCCACAAATTCAGAGCAAAGTGGAGAATTCACAAAAATTAAAAATCAGAAAAATCAGAAAGTCACAATTTAAAAAATTCCCACAGAAATGTAAGGGAGAAATCTCTGTGAAGAAAATAATGTTCCACAAAAATTCAGAGTCAAATCTGGGAATACTGGGAAAAATTATTTATAACAAAAATAATAATTTAAAAAAAAAAGTAAAGAAATGGAGCGAAATGGAAAAATGTGAGTTTCAGAAAAACGGGAATCTTGTCGGAATGAGAATGGATTGAAGAAGTCCACATTCCCGGAAAGCTGAAGACGTAATCCCAGCACAATGAGAAGTAGTCTAGGCTGGCCGAGGGCGGCACAAGCCCTGCTGTTGTTCGGCGCAGTCTGAAAGAGCCGGTCAGTCTGACGGAGCCGGGGCAGCGTCCAGTCCGGATACTGTAGAACTGAGCCGCTGTCTGGGCGTCACCTGATTTATATTCAGCAGAGCTCATTCTTCAGGCAGGCCGGGGGCAGACTGACATAACTCATATCGCCACAGCAGCCGGCGATGTGGAAAAGGAGGAGAGACAGAGAGTCCTGAGGAGGTCTCTCTCTCTCACCTCTGTCCTGCTGGACCGTCCATGTGAGCAGACATGAGGAGAGTTTGGAGAATTTCTATTGGTCAAATTATATACAGTAGGTAACTACAAGTCTCACAAACTGAGCACAAATGGATCAATTGGTTTTGTAATTTATTAATATAATAATTATAATAATTATTAATTATTAATAATATTAATTATGATTTTCAACATTAATAAAATTGGAGAAATATCACTAATGAAGTCCACTTAGAACTTACATCACATACGGGTTTTATTAGAGATCAAACGATCCAGTAATGAATTACAGCACCTTTAAATTCTACTCAGAGCACAGAAAGGTCCTGACAGTGAAGAACTAGCCTTCAGCCATGAAAACAGAGTGGTACCACCTCACCACCTGAAAACGGAACCCTCAGAAACCACAGCAACAGCAGCCAGCCTCTTTACACCCACCTGGAATGGGTTCCGTTCCAGCCTAACCATTCGGCGCTCCCAAAACAAACAGGTTAGGAACCCGAAAAGTTCATTTCCAACTAGAACCATAGAATAGTAGGTTCTATAGCACGAACGTCTGTTAGCCCGATTCATCCAAAAGAACCTGGGTTCTTGAACTGCTTCCATTCAGGCTTCTTAGAACCCTGCTGCTATTCGGATGGTGTTTGCACCAGTTTTATTGGAACCAAGGAACATCAGGAACAGGTTCTCCAGCAGACCACTGGGTGATGCTATTGTTGCCTTTTCTTTCCCCAACAACAACTGACACGCCTACAGACGTCGTCACCGTTTGAAGAGCTTAACGTTCTATGGTTCTAGCTCGGAACAACTTTTCAGGTTCTGAACCCATTCACAGAACGGTTTACTGCGCAAACTGGAACAGAACCCATTCCACATCGGTGGAAACGAGCTATGTGTGCGTGTCTCCTGCTGAGAACAGTGAAGACAATAGCGCCACCCAGTGGTCTGCTGGAGAACCTCTCCTACGTCTTTCTTTTCTTTCTGGATGTAAACAAACATCTGGAATAACTTGGTAACTGTCTAGTGCCGCGCCCCCTGTGGATGTTGTTGATGTATCCTTTGATGTTCCTTGGTTCCACTAAAAACTGGTGCACACACAGGCTAGTTCCCTTAGAACCACCAAGGTTCTAAGAAGCCTAAAAGGAGCCCGTTCAAGAGTCAGGGTTCTTTTGGTCGTAAAGGGCTATCAATGGTTCCTTTATTTCAGGTTCTCTAAAAGGTTCTCACACATCTCGACATTGACAAAGCCGTGGTTCCCCAATGGCACCACTCTGTAGAACCTGTAAAGTAAAGACACCAGGAAGAACATCAGACATGGCTTCAGTGATTCGACCCAGATATCTCCAAATGTGAAAGGACAGCACGGAGTCCGGTCAGAATCCCGAACCCTTCCCTCGGGAGCAGAGCGGAGACAGCTCCGTCCTCCCCGTGCTCTAACGCGGAGATCCCTCCTTCCTTCCAACACTGACCCATTTCTGTAGATCCGAGTTCCAGTGTTGATCTGAAATCGGCTGACAGGTCCTGTCAGGACATCAGAGGAGTGGAAACGCGAACGTTCTGCTCAGCACCTGAACGTCAGAGCGGGATTCTGATTTCATAACACTCTGAAATGCTCCGGTTATTATACAACAGCTTATTCAATAACGTCAAGGTAACCAGACGTCCCCTCTAAAAGCTCCCTCCCAGTTCCCAGTGATGGTGAAGGTAACCAGACGTCCCCTCTAAAAGCTCCCTCACAGGAAGTTCCTACAGGAGGTGGTTCTGAATACGCTGCCTGATGTCTGAGACGCTGTTTATGATAGTGTGGAGAAGATCTCAGCCTTAAACTCCATTCATGGTGGAGGGATACATGCTGCAGGGCGCTGTGAGGTCAAATAGTCCCCCAAAGGAACTTAGTATTTCCAGGTTTTCCAGATTTTCATCACCAACATTCCATACACACTCAGAAGACACGTGTAGCTTCACTGGGGGTTCTAGATAAAGATGAACGACATAAAGAACGTCACACCAAACCCAGTTTGGATCCTTCTGTTTACCATAAGACAGACGGAATTCTGCGGAATTCCAATAATTTTCCGAACCACCCCAAACAGACAGTTGGGTGTGCAGTAGAGGTGGAACAACGTTCAGTAGTAACTGGAGTAGCTCTTTTCCTCCGGGCTGTGGGTCAGCGACTGAATGCATGAAGCACTCAGCATATTGTCCGCTGGTGCTGATGTGAAGGTGGTGGTGATGGGGGTGCGGGTGGGGGTGGGGTCTTTATTTTGGCTCCGTCCATCACTGTCCCAGCTTTAAGATGCCATCCGGGTCACTTCAGTATTGATATTGAGTACGCATGCTGTGTGTATGAAGTACTTCTGCGTCTTGGCTTGGGAAAAGAAACTGGACTGGCCATCGGAAGACCCGGGACAATTCCCGGTGGGCAGCTACGTGTATGAGAGACAGAATTCCATGGTCGTTAACCTGCTGTAGTCCTATAGAAATGAAAGGAGACCATCAGGGATTAATACTGGAGTGTACAGACCTTGACACGTTAGTGGCCCGCTGGATGGCGGGTTATTGGGGTTATGGTGGTGGGTAGGTGGGTGTGGTCACTTCGGGCTGTGCTGGATCGGTCTAGGTAGAATTCCAGGGTTAAATGTAGCTTCTCAGAGGTGGATGTAAGATGTAGAAAGTGCAGATTATAAACTCAGAAGCATCATGCATTGATTTTACCTTCAGAATCATTCTGATGGAAAACAGCGTCTCCGTTATTGCCGCTCCGGGCCCGGAACGCCGGCCTTAGTGCTGGGTAGCTGTGGAGGAGCATGTAGAGAACCTTTCACCAGAACCGTGTGAAGCTTTACGGCACCACATCACACACCAACTACGGATCTTCAGCAGCTGCATAGAAGAAGCTAGCTCGGTATTCCCAGCATGGACATCAAGGCAGAGGCTGGGAAGAGACCGGCATGATCGATTGAGAGACCGGACAGAGGAATTCTGGGACTGTCTTTTACTGAGGACTTCCTCATGGCTAAGGGGAAACTAAACTCTGGGGCTCGGATCAATCTGCGCTTTCCTACTACGTCTAGCATCTCCTGGAATAACTGTGCTGGGTCTCTCCGCAGCTCCGTCTGGATCTTCAGTGTTACCTCAGCTTTGAGAAGACTGTGTCGTCTGTGTTTGTAGCTCCTGTAAACTCTGACCCACTGGCGGGGTCGTGGGGTCGTGAGGCCGTGAGGTCAGGTGGACACAGTACACATGCGCGTGTAATGAAACATTTTGGAAGCATGTTCAGCATTAATCTCATCCTAACACTGCGCTCTTTCTTCTCTTTCTGAGAAACAGTGTTCCTCCCACCGCGTCTGCACAAACGCTCCTCTAACGGCCTCGGCTTCTGATGGGATCAAGATGGAGTCTGTAGGAAACAGCTGGTCTGAACCTCACAGCACAGTGACGGTACAGCAGTATTCACCTCAGTGTTAGTGTTAGTCCTAGTGTTAGTATTAATATTAGTTTTTAGTATAAGTATTAGTTTCAGTATTAGTGTTAGTAATAGTATTTGTATTAGTTTTAGTTGTAATACTAGTATTAGTACTAGTTATTAGTATTAGTATTAGTGTTCAGGATTAGTTTCAGTATTGGTGTTAGTTTTAGTAACAGTTTTAGTTCTTGTAGTAGTAGTAGTATTAGTGTTAGTGTTAGTGTTAGTGTAAGTACGTTCCTGAATAAGGAACATTAACATTAGATATGTACAGATGTTCTCTGGATTCTTAAGCCCCACCCCCACCCCCAGCACTGGTCTGTGGAGTGACAGAGCTCCATCCCGCCTCGTCCGGCCGAGTTGGAGAGATACAGGAAGGATTGTTCGCTTGATCGTTAGAATAAGACGCGGAAAATGATTTAATGATAATCGTATGGAACATCTGTGTGCCATGTTCTGTCCCAGCACTGCTGCAGGCGGTAACACGCTGGACACAATGGAGGAATTCACGGCGCCGGGTCGCTCTGAGAGGGACATTCTGTTCCTTTATGAATTAAACATGTCTGAGAAAAAACACAGCATTCCAGCTTTCCTCAGATATTGTTTTTCCCAGCCATATAAGGGGTCCCTGATTCACCAGGACCCCCACACTGTCTGAGTTTAGTGACGCAAAAGGGTTAAAGCTTCAACTACAGCATAAATCAGGAAACATCCAGAACTGTACACTACAGTACCTTACAGTTCATAAAGCATCGTTTATAAAGCATCGCTCATAAAGCATCGTTTATAAAGCATCGCTCATAAAGCATCGTTTATAAAGCATCGTTTATAACACATCGTTTATAAAGCATCACTCATAAAGCATCGTTTATAAAGCATCGTTTATAAAGCATCGTTTATAACGCATAGTTTATAAAGCATCACTCATAAAACATCGTTTATAAAGCATCGTTTATAAAGCATCGTTTATAAAACATCGTTTGTAAAGCATCCTTTATAAAGCATCGTTTATAAAACATCGTTTATAAAACATCGTTTATAAAACGTTTATAAAGCATCGTTTATAAAGCATCGTTTATAAAACATCGTTTATAAAGCATCGTTTATAAAACATAGTTTATAAAACATCGTTTATAAAGCACCATTTATAAAGCATCGTTTATAAAACATCGTTTATAAAGCATCGTTTATAAAACATCGTTTATAAAACATCGTTTATAAAACATCGTTTATAAAACATCGTTTATAAAGCATCGTTTATAAAGCATCTTTTATAAAACATCGTTTATAAAACATCGTTTATAAAACATCGTTTATAAAACATCGTTTATAAAGCATCGTTTATAAAGCATCGTTTATAAAGCATCGTTTATAAAGCATCGTTTATAAAACATCGTTTATAAACCATCGTTTATAAAGCATCGTTTATAAAACATCGTTTATAAACCATCGTTTATAAAACATTGTTTATAAAACATCGTTTATAAAACATCGTTTATAAAGCACCATTTATAAAGCATCTTTTATAAAACATCGTTTATAAAACATCGTTTATAAAGCATCGTTTATAAAACATCGTTTATAAAACATCGTTTATAAAGCATCGTTTATAAAACATTGTTTATAAAACATCGTTTATAAAGCACCTTTTATAAAGCATCGTTTATAAAACATCGTTTTTAAAACATCTTTTATAAAGCATCGTTTATAAAACATCGTTTATAAAGCATCGTTTATAAAGCATCGTTTATAAAACATCGTTTATAAAGCATCACTCATAAAGCATCGTTTATAAAGCGTCGTTTAGAACGCATCGTTTATAAAGCATCACTCATAAAACATCGTTTATAAAGCATCGCTCATAAAGCATCGTTTATAAAGCATCGTTTATAACGCATCGTTTATAAAACATCACTCATAAAACATCGTTTATAAAGCATCGTTTATAAAGCATCGTTTATAAAGCATCGTTTATAAACACATCGTTTATAAAACGTCGTTTATAAAACATCGTTTATAAAACATCGTTTATAAAACGTCGTTTATAAAGCATCGTTTATAAAGCATCTTTTATAAACCGTTTATAAAGCATCGTTTATAAAGCATCGTTTATAAAACATCGTTTATAAAACATCGTTTATAAAACGTCGTTTATAAAGCATCGTTTATAAAGCATCTTTTATAAAACATCGTTTATAAAGCATCGTTTATAAAACATCGTTTATAAAACATCGTTTATAAAGCATCGTTTATAAAACATAGTTTATAAAACATCGTTTATAAAGCATCATTTATAAAACATCGTTTATAAAACATCGTTTATAAAGCATCGTTTATAAAACATTGTTTATAAAACATAGTTTATAAAACATCGTTTATAAAGCACCATTTATAAAGCATCTTTTATAAAACATTGTTTATAAACCATCGTTTATAAAGCATTGTTTATAAAACATTGTTTATAAAACATCGTTTATAAAGCATCGTTTATAAAACATTGTTTATAAAACATCGTTTATAAACCACCATTTATAAAGCATCGTTTATAAAACATCGTTTATAAAACATCATTTATAAAACATCTTTTATAAAGCATCGTTTATAAAACATTGTTTATAAAGCATCGTTTATAAAGCATCGTTTATAAAACATCGTTTATAAAGCATCGTTTATTAAGCATCGTTTATAAAGCATCGTTTATTAAGCATCTTTTATAAAACATCGTTTATAAAGCATCGTTTATAAAGCATCGTTTATAAAGCATCGTTTATAAAACATCGTTTATAAAGCATCTTTTATAAAACATCGTTTATAAAGCATCGTTTATAAAACATCGTTTATAAAACATCGTTTATAAAGCATCTTTTATAAAACATCGTTTATAAAGCATCGTTTATAAAACATCGTTTATAAAACATCGTTTATAAAACATCGTTTATAAAGCATCGTTTATAAAACATCGTTTATAAAGCATCGTTTATAAAATATCGTTTATAAAGCATCTTTTATAAAACATCATTTATAAAACATCGTTTATAAAGCATCGTTTATAAAATATCGTTTATAAAGCATCTTTTATAAAACATCATTTATAAAACATCGTTTATAAACCATCGTTTATAAAGCATTGTTTATAAAACATTGTTTATAAAACATTGTTTATAAAGCATCGTTTATAAAACATTGTTTATAAAGCATCTTTTATAAAACATTGTTTATAAAACATTGTTTATAAAGCATCGTTTATAAAACATCGTTTATAAAGCATCGTTTATAAACCATCGTTTATAAAGCATCGTTTATAAAATATCGTTTATAAAGCATCTTTTATAAAACATTGTTTATAAAACATTGTTTATAAAACATTGTTTATAAAGCATCGTTTATAAAACATTGTTTATAAAGCATCTTTTATAAAACATCGTTTATAAAACATAGTTTATAAAGCATCGTTTATAAAACATCGTTTATAAAGCATCGTTTATAAACCATCGTTTATAAAGCATCGTTTATAAAATATCGTTTATAAAGCATCTTTTATAAAACATCATTTATAAAACATCGTTTATAAAGCATCGTTTATAAAATATCGTTTATAAAGCATCTTTTATAAAACATCATTTATAAAACATCGTTTATAAAACATCGTTTATAAAGCATAGTTTATAAAACATCGTTTATAAAACATGGTTTATAAAGCATCGTTTATAAAGCATTGTTTATAAAACATCGTTTGTAAAGCATTGTTTATAAAGCATCGTTTATAAAACATCGTTTATAAAGCACCATTTATAAAGCATCTTTTATAAAACATCGTTTATAAAGCATCGTTTATAAAGCATCGTTTATAAAACATCGTTTATAAAGCATCGTTTATAAAGCATCGTTTATTAAGCATCTTTTATAAAACATCGTTTATAAAACATCGTTTATAAAGCATCGTTTATAAAGCATCTTTTATAAAGCATCGTTTATAAAGCATCGTTTATAAAGCATCGTTTATAAAACATCGTTTATAAAGCATCTTTTATAAAGCTTCGTTTATAAAGCATCTTTTATAAAGCATCGTTTATAAAACATCGTTTATAAAGCATCGTTTATAAAGCATCTTTTATAAAACATCGTTTATAAAACATCGTTTATAAAGCATCTTTTATAAAGCATCTTTAATAAAACATCGTTTATAAAACATCGTTTATAAAGCATCTTTTATAAAGCATCTTTAATAAAACATCTTTTATAAAGCATCGTTTATAAAACATCGTTTATAAAGCATCGTTTATAAAGCATCGTTTATAAAACATCGTTTATAAGGCATCATTTATAAAACATCGTTTATAAAGCATCGTTTATAAAGCATCGTTTATAAAACATCGTTTATAAAGCATCATTTATTAAACATCGTTTATAAAGCATCGTTTATAAAACATCGTTTATAAAGCACCATTTATAAAGCATCTTTTATAAAACATCGTTTATAAAGCATCGTTTATAAAACATCGTTTATAAAGCATCGTTTATAAAGCATCTTTTATAAAGCATCGTTTATAAAACATCGTTTATAAAGCATCGTTTATAAAGCATCGTTTATTAAGCATCTTTTATGAAACATCGTTTATAAAGCATCGTTTATAAAGCATCATTTATAAAACATCGTTTATAAAGCATCTTTTATAAAGCATCGTTTATAAAGCATCTTTTATAAAACATCGTTTATAAAACATCGTTTATAAAGCATCGTTTATAAAGCATCTTTTATAAAACATCGTTTATAAAACATCGTTTATAAAACATCGTTTATAAAGCATCGTTTATAAAACATCGTTTATAAAACATCGTTTATAAAGCATCTTTTATAAAGCATCTTTAATAAAACATCTTTTATAAAACATCGTTTATAAAGCATCGTTTATAAAGCATCGTTTATAAAACATCGTTTATAAAGCATCGTTTATAAAGCACCGTTTATAAGGCATAGTTTATAAAACATCGTTTATAAGGCATCGTTTATAAAGCATCGTTTATAAAGCATCGTTTATAAGGCATAGTTTATAAAACATCGTTTATAAAGCATCGTTTATAAAGCATCGTTTATAAGGCATAGTTTATAAAACATCGTTTATAAAGCATCGTTTATAAAGCATCGTTTATAAATACACCCTTGATCCAGTTGCCCTGTTCTAGAACACCACATTGTCCCCGCTCTTCCATTTCTAGAATGTTCCCCTGCAGTGATTCTGTTCTAGATGATGTCCCTATTCACGCTGTTCTAGGGTTAGGGTTCTCCTGGCCAGTCAGCTGTGGAACATTAGTGTTAACTGGAGAAGGTTTGGTCGGTGTGCTCCAGGCTTCTGAGTTCCACACAGATGAAGATCTCTGAGGTCTGAGTTACTCCGCACACCTTCGCTGCCTGATACTCAAGGACTGTCCAGCTGGCAGCATGCCAAGTCTCAAGGTTCCCCAGGCTTTGTTTGAAAGTCCTCTCCTTTGTTTTGGCTTTTGGGCTCCATGACCTGATCTCACTCCGGCGGGCGGGTATAAAAGCCCCTGAGAGGGGCACGCGGGCAGCAGGGCGGTATCCACAGGCTCCCATGGCATCTGAACTCCTCCCGTCGCGTGAGCGAGCGCTGAAGCCTGTGCGTCTTAGCCAGGCGGTGATGGAGCTGTTTCTGGAACCTGCCCGAAACGGGACGACTGCACAGCGGGACGGTGTGTGTGAGACCACCGCTATGCTGCTGGTGTGCGTGTGCATGCTGGTCGCCGTGTGGAACCGCACAGAGAAAAGACCCTCCATACCAGGTCAGTGGGGGCACACTGGCGCACTGCTCTCCTGCTCTGTCATATACAGATACTCCTAATAATAATGACCTCAGTCCTCCTAACAACCAGGGTTCTCTAAGGGTTCCTAGGTAAAACACAAGGGTTCCTGTGTTTCCATGGTGAAGGGCTGTTCTGATTGACGTTGTATATGTAGGTTGTTGCTGAAAACAAGCATCTCCAAAAAGGCAGCTTCACAGGAGGGGTGGAAACCTCTATCAACTCTAATGGAAGTCAATGGAACCAGACTTCCCAGGCTGCTTTGGGTCATTTCTGTTGGTCCATTTAATTAATTTAATTTAATTTTTTTAACTTATTCATAACTTATTAACTTGAATTAAACTTTATTTGTTAATTATTGGTTAAATATAGTGTATTGTTCTGTACTATTGACACTGTTGCCATAGAAGAACCACTTTTGGTGCTACATAGAACCAGGATACCAGTGGAGTGTTCGTGGTGGTATACAGAACGGTTGCCTGTACTAACGAATGCTTGAAGAACCATCTTCCTTCAGGATGCATGAGAGTGAGGAACCCTCATATACGGGTTATATATGCCATGTCTGATGTTGTGAAGTTGTTTATTCCACCAGTTTCTAGTATTTGAGGTTTTTTATCTGGAGCGTTGACCTCGCCGCACTGCCAGCTGGTCTCGGTTGTTTTGAGAAATAATGACGAGGGGAGTGAAAGTATCTGCCAGAGCGGATTTCAGCGAAATGTCCAGAGGCAAGCGGAATATTTCCATAATACTCTAAATAAGAAATACTGGACGTGTTGTCAAGGGAGTTTATGATGAGGAGTTAATACTTCTATTGTGCTTATTGAACTTGATTGATCCCTTAACTGCATTAATTATTAGGGAAACATGATAAATCAATTTTTATTTCCAACAGTTTTTTAGGATAATTTAAAATTAAATAATGGAAATCTGTAAAAAGCAGTTTCAGTAGTAGTTGTTGGTGATAGTTGGTAAACTGTTGCCTAATTTCGACAATGTAAAATCAGGAAACTCCAAAAAAGTAAGGAAAAAAAAACATTTTTACTTAAAAACGGATGCTTCTTTTTCTATTTCCTTATACTTTGAGTAATGTAAAACAAACTATTGAATCAGTTAAATTAATATAGTTTTAATTTAATTTTTAATGTGTGGTAAATAATTATATATTAATAATTCTGCATTATTATTTGAATAATAATTCCAATGACAGTGTTAAAACTATGACACTGCTATCTGAACAAAATCTTTTATCTCTGTATTTTGAATCTTATTGATCATTTGAATGTTCATAATTTAATAGCATGTTTTTTCCTCTTCCTGTAAATTTAATAGCAGTCATAAATCAGAGTGTAAAGCATATCCAGTATATGATCTTCTAGGTAGTAAATATTGTTAAAACTCTATGGGACTGATATATAATGGTGTCCAGTGTCATTCATGATCCTGGTGTTACAGAATGTCAGAAATGATAAATATAAACACAGTAGCCGAGTCTTAATTCATTGCCCATGAAATCATCTCCATTTGGGTAATTTTTTATTTTTGAGTGTGTTTGACTGAAGTGTAAATTTCGTGACTAAAAGAAATGACCCAAAAGTTCTGGTTCTGACTAACATTAAAGGTGAAGTGTGTTTTTCCTTCTCTTGTAAAGCTATCATTTTTGATAATAAACCAGCGTTAAACACTAATTTAGAAATATTTCTTTAGAAATGTAACTTTAGTAATATAACTCTAGAAATATAACTTTAGTAATATAACTCTATTAATATAACTTTAGAAATGTAACTTTAGTAATATAACTTGAGTAATATAACTTTAGAAATATAACTAGTATTATAACTAGTAATATAACTTTAGTAATATAACTTTAATAATATAACTTTAGAAATATAACTCTAGTAATATAACTTTAGTAATGTAACTTTAACTTTAGAAATATAACTAGTAATATAACTTTAGAAATGTAACTTTAGTAATATGGCTCTAGTAATATAACTTTAGAAATATAACTAGTAATATAACTTTAGAAATGTAGCTTTAGTAATATAACTAGTAATATAACTTTAGAAATATAACTAGTAATATAACTTTAGAAATGTAACTTTAGTAATATAACTTAAGTAATATAACTTTAGAAATATAACTAGTAATATAACTTTAGAAATGTAACTTTAGTAATATAACTTAAGTAATATAACTTTAGAAATATAACTAGTAATATAACTTTAGAAATGTAACTTTAGTAATATGACTTTAGTAATATAACTTAAGTAATATAACTTTAGAAATATAACTAGTAATATAACTTTAGAAATGTAACTTTAGTAATATAACTTAAGTAATATAACTTTAGAAATATAACTAGTAATATAACTTTAGAAATGTAACTTTAGTAATATGACTCTAGTAATATAACTTTAGTAATATAACTTTAAAAATGTAACTTTAGTAATATAACTTAAGTAATATAACTTTAGAAATATAACTAGTAATATAACTTTAGAAATGTAACTTTAGTAATATGACTCTAGTAATATAACTTAAGTAATATAACTTTAGAAATATAACTCTAGTAATATAACTTTAGAAATGTAACTTTAGTAATATAACTTAAGTAATATAACTTTAGAAATATAACTAGTAATATAACTTTAGAAATGTAACTTTAGTAATATGACTCTAGTAATATAACTTAAGTAATATAACTTTAGAAATGTAACTTTAGTAATATAACTTAAGTAATATAACTTTAGAAATATAACTAGTAATATAACTTTAGAAATGTAACTTTAGTAATATGACTCTAGTAATATAACTTAAGTAATATAACTTTAGAAATATAACTTTAATAATATAACTTTAGAAATATAACTCTAGTAATATAACTTTAGTAATGTAACTTTAGAAATATAACTCTAGTAATATAACTCTAGTAATATAACTTTAGTAATATAACTCTAGTAATATAACTTTAGTAATATAACTTTAAAAATGTTACTTTAGTAATTTAACTTTATTAAAATGACTTTAACTTTAGAAATATAACCTTAGTAATATAACTTTAACTTTAGTAATATAACTTTAGAAATATAACTTTATACTGTATGTGCCATATTTTGTGAATATTGTTCCCAGCATTAAAGGTGCTTTTCCATTTGATATAAATTCTAAAGACAGTGAAGCATTTTTAACCAGTGATACTTTCACATCTACAGCTATTTTATGTTTATGCTTCTAAGTCATCTTCAGATTATTGATGAGCACTCTAATAACTAATATATTTAATCTAGAAATAATAATAATAATATTATCTTTATTCTTTGTTCCAACAAAGCTTTCAGTATCATCATGTGTCAAGCTGCCTACGTCTGTTTAACCACACCCTGTTCTGGTTAGGACCCCCGTTCTGTCTGGGGGTGGGTCCTCTTCTCTCTTATGGTCGCTTTATCTGGACTGGGATTGGCACAGCCAGCAACTACTACAACCACAAATATGGAGATATCGTCCGGGTGTGGATCAGCGGTGAGGAGACCATCATCCTCAGCAGGTACAGCACGGTAATACATCAGCAAGTGACTCAGCTTTAATGCTGGTCCTTCTGTATGACATCACGGTCCAAAACGAGAAACATCTGGGGGAGGGGGGGGGGGGTTTCCAGTTATTAGCTTCCTGTATAGCCCCAGTTCAGGAGCTTCATTCATGACGACTGGAATAAAACCTGGAATAAAACTGTCTTACATGGGCGGTAAAGCAGATTTCATACTCTCCTGTAAATTCACCAGTAATAAATAAATAGCTGCCTAATAGTGACAATGTGTAACCATGGAAACGACTACAAAATCTAAAATCTATTTTTAAAAAACAAGACTGAACAAATCACTAGTCATGTTTAACTCAATATTCACGCAGTAAAATTAACATAAATTTAATTTTTATTTGGAATGTTGTTGTAAATGACGTTGTAATAGAAGTTATATGCACCTGCTACTGTACCTCCACTTCCTGTTCTCTAACGGTTCTCTCCGCTGTCCTAGAGCTATAGCACTGCTGACTCAGCAAAAGCTTGTTTCTCCATTATTGAGGTTTTTAGTTTATGACAGGTTATAAATGATTACCATGTACTATTGGTGTAGTGATATAGTACAGCGTATGTTTCACCTGTAAACCATCTACGGTATACGATTTCCAGGAAGTGAATGTTGTAGTTTTTATTGAGGTAAACTCACATAAACATTCCAGTATTTAGATACTGATTTATTCAGTGGATTATACCCCTATATACAGTAACACAGTCAGGGCTGAGACTTCCATGTGACTTTAGCATAAGTGGGCGGAGCTAAAATACTGCTAAGTAGGCCTATTTCTATAAATGGGTTTTGTTTTTGTGTAATGTCACAAAACAAAAAATTCTAAATTCTGTGTTTTATTCTTCATACATTGACTGTATGTGCAGGTTAGCATATTGTAAAAACTTTAACAATGTTTACATACTATGCTTATAATATTTATACTAATATCTGTATTGTCTACCACTTTACTATTCCATAGCTTTACGTTTTATTAAAAACTTTATTTTCTGCAGTTTATGTGCGAATAATTTTGTATTTTGCACTTCTGATTAGACGCTAACT
The DNA here is from genome assembly GCA_024036415.1 of Prochilodus magdalenae. Lineage (NCBI taxonomy): Eukaryota > Metazoa > Chordata > Actinopteri > Characiformes > Prochilodontidae > Prochilodus > Prochilodus magdalenae. The sequence goes on from JAMWET010005690.1 coordinate 73,909, forward strand.
GCATTTTACTCTGTACCTGCATTCTGCATAGTGGCAATAAGTTTAATCTAATCTAATCTAATCTAATCTAATCTAATCTAATCTGATCTAATACTACATCAAAGTCTTTTACGCCATTAATAAATACAGCTTCTCATTATAAAAAATTATAGGATACATTCATATTCGAGTCTTGTTGGTTCTGTTAATGATGTTTTTATTGTAATTGAAGAGTGATGTGTAAATTTATTATTAAATAATTAATTGTAAGTAATTAATGACTCCAATAGAAAAGCACCAGTAGAGATGGAATACAACTTTGTTACACTGATGTGCATTAAAATGAATAGACTTTTGATAATCTGTTGATGTTCTGTTATAACCGTGAAAAATGTGAAGCATAAATATTATTATAGGTTTTAATAATTATATTACTGAAAGTTAATTCAGTAGTTCAAAGTCAGTAGTTGCCCTTTTACCTTCCAAAAGAACCACTCCAGAAATATTTATATAGAAATAAAATCTCTTTACAGACACTGAACATAAGGAAGTAAGAGCTACATTAGAGCCGTAATAAACCACGCTCCTGTTACTCTCCATACTTAAGTACATCTGAAGGTACATACTTTAGTACTGTTACTCTCCATACTTAATTACATCTGAAGGTACATACTTTAGAACTGGTACTCTCCATACTTAAGTACATCTGAAGGTACATATTTTAGTACTGGTACTCTCCATACTTAAGTACATCTGAAGATACATACTTTAGTACTGTTACTCTCCATACTTAAGTACATCTGAAGGTACATACTTTAGAACTGGTACTCTCCATACTTAAGTACATCTGAAGATACATACTTTAGAACTGGTACTCTTCATACTTAAGTACATCTGAAGGTACATACTTTAGTACTGGTACTCTCCATACTTAAGTACATCTGAAGATACATACTTTAGAACTGGTACTCTTCATACTTAAGTACATCTGAAGGTACATACTTTAGAACTGGTACTCTCCATACTTAAGTACATCTGAAGGTACATATTTTAGTACTGGTACTCTCCATACTTAAGTACATCTGAAGGTACATACTTTAGTACTGTTACTCTCCATACTTAAGTACATCTGAAGGTACATACTTTAGTACTGTTACTCTCCATACTTAAGTACATCTGAAGGTACATACTTTAGTACTGGTACTCTCCATACTTAAGTTCATCTGAAGGTACATACTTTAGTACTGGTACTCTCCATACTTAAGTACATCTAAAGGTACATACTTTAGTACTGGTACTCCAGTGAAGGTCTAAAGGGAGGAGCTGACACTGGAGGAGGAGTTTACTGTAACTGAGGTACACGGCGTGTGTACTTGGTTCTGTTAATCACATGCTGTGTAGCGTTAGCAGGGGCTGGTGCGTTTCCAGCCGTACTATCGGTGATCCCGGAGTGATGTTTTTATGTTTACTGTTGTTGTTGTTGTTTACTGGTTTTACTCAGACCATCTGCTGTGTATCACGTCCTGAAGCACTCTCAGTACACCTCTCGTTTCGGGAGCAGAGTGGGCCTGCAGTGTCTCGGCATGCACGAGCAGGGAATCATCTTCAACTCTAACGTTGCTCTGTGGAAGAAGGTCCGCACCTTCTACGCCAGAGGTAACCCACACCCTGTCTGAAAGTGAATGTTCAGAGATCAGACTTCGCTACATGACTTTAGGACGTTGTTTACAGTGATGGTGATGGGAACCAGGGTCCTCCATGTCTAGAACACACATATAGACACTTTATCTAGACCACCAGTGAACCTACTCGTGTCTTCTGAGTGTGTATGGAATGTTGATGATGAAAATCTGGAAAACCTGGAAATACTAAGTTCCTTTGGGGGACTATTTGACCTCACAGCCCCTGCAGCATGTATCCCTCCACCATGAATGGAGTTTAAGGCTGAGATCTTCTCCACACTATCATAAACAGCGTCTCAGACATCAGGCAGCGTATTCAGAACCACCTCCTGTAGGGACTTCCTGTGAGGGAGCTTTTAGAGGGGACGTCTGGTTACCTTCACGACCACTGGGAACAGCTCTGACAATTATACAGGAAGTTAGATTTCTCTGCTGGGGGGAATCTCATCATGCTCATAGTATATGATTCGTGTGTCAGCTCTAACAGGTCCGGGGCTACAGAGGACCCTGGAGATTTGCACCTCCTCCACAAACATCCACCTGGATGACCTGTCTCATCTGACAGATGCACAGGGGCAGGTGGACGTTCTGAATCTGCTCCGTTGCATCGTGGTGGACATCTCCAACAGGCTGTTCCTGGATGTTCCTCTTAATGGTCAGCAGTGCAAATGTCTCATGTCTCAGCATGCGATCACATGAGCTCTGTGCTTTAAACACAGGAGTACATTGTAATAAACATGTTTGTTTGTTTGTTTGTTTGATTGTTTGTGTTACAGAGCATAATCTGCTGTCCAAAATCCGTAAGTATTTTGACACCTGGCAGACCGTACTAATCAAGCCGGATATTTACTTCAGTCTCAAGTGGCTCCACGACAACCATCGAAACGCTGCGTGAGTGACAGTTCATTTCATTGTATATACATCAATCAACCATAACATTAAACCCACCTCCCTGTATCTACACTCAGTGTCCACTCCATCAGCTCCACTGACCATACAGGACACTCTGTAGGTGTACAGGTCCAGACTGTAGTCCATCTGTTTCTCTGTGTACTGTATTACCCTGTTCTTCAATGGTCAGGACCCCCACAGGACCACCACAGGACCACCACAGAGCAGGTAGTATGTGGGTGGTGGATCATTCTCAGCACTGCAGGGACACTGACGTGATGGTGGTGTGTTAGTGTGGGTGGTGCTGGTGTGAGTGGATCAGACACAGCAGTGCTGCTGGAGTGTTGAGACACTGTGTCCACTCACTGTCCACTCTATTAGACACTCCTACCTTGCTGCTCCACCTTGTAGATGGACAGTCAGAGACGATAGCTCATCTGCTGCTGCACAGTGCAGTGCTGGTCATCCTCTAGTCCTTCAGCAGTGGGCACAGGACTCTGCCCCACAGGACGCTGCCCCACAGGACGCTGCCTTACAGGACACTGCCCCACAGGACACTGCCCACAGGACGCTGCCCCACAGGACGCTGCCCCACAGGACGCTGCCCACAGGACGCTGCTCCACAGGACGCTGCCCCACAGGACTCTGCCCCACAGGACTCTGCCCCACAGGACTCTGCCCCACAGGACGCTGTTGGCTGGATAGTTTTGGTGGACGATTTTCAGTCCAGCGGTGACACTGAGGTGTCCAAAACCACTTCTGTGTCTGATCACACTAACGCACCACCACCACGTCAGTGTCACCGCAGCGCTGAGAATGATCCACCACCCACATCATACCTGCTCTGTGGGGATCCTGTGGTGGTCCTGTGGGGGTCCTGACCATTGTAGAACAGGGTAATACAGTACACAGAGAAACAGAAAAGGTAAACAGATCAGAATGGTGTGGGTGAGTACTGTGTGTCTGATGTTGTGGGTGATGTGCAGTCAGGAGCTGCAGGACGCCATCGAGGAGCTGATAGAGAAGAAGAGAGCTCAACTGCTTCAGGCCGACAAACTAGACCACCTCAACTTCACTGCAGAGCTCATATTCGCCCAGGTGAAGCCACATGCCATACCAGGAAAGCAATGCAGCCATTATACATGATACAGACACTCCAGCTCGTTAACGAGAGGACGAACGATCTGCCAGTGGAAGGAGATCCCTTCACTGTGTACAATTCTAAAATTCGGACTGTGTGTGTGTAGAGTCACGGTGAGCTGACCGCCGAGAACGTGAGGCAGTGTGTGCTGGAGATGGTGATCGCAGCTCCGGACACTCTCTCCATCAGCCTGTTCTTCATGCTGCTGCTGCTGAAACAGAATCCGGACGTAGAGCTGAGGATCCTTCAGGAAATCCACACAGTAATAGGTACCACCATACACAGACACCGTATACACACAGTATACACACACATATACAGACACACAATATATACACACATATACAGACACACAATATATACACACATATACAGACAGACAGTATATACACACACAGTATACACACACATATACAGACACACAGTATATACACACGTATATAGACACACAGTATATGTTAGGAGTTAGACACTGAGCAGTAAACTGCTTGTTTGAGTGTAGGTCTGATCTTACGGCTGTTCTGATTGGTCGGTTCAGAGGTCCGATCCCACCCCGCTCTTTCTCTCGCAGGTGACAGAAAGCTGCAGCACTCCGACCTCTCCCAGCTCTGCATCCTCGAGGGCTTCATTAACGAGTCCCTTCGGTTCCACCCCGTGGTGGACTTCATCATGCGCCGGGCCCTGGACGATGACATCATCGAGGGCTACAAGGTGTCCAAAGGCACGAACATCATCCTGAACGTGGGCCTCATGCACAGATCGGACTTCTTCAGCAGCCCCAACCAGTTCAGCCTGAGGAACTTCGAGAAAACTGTGAGCGCCTGAACACCACCCTTATTAACACACACCACGGTGCGGTAATGGTACCGGCTCATGCCCACACTGGATAGATCTGTTGTGGCACACGTGGAGCCACTGAGTTTAATGTGGGCCACTTTGGTTCAGTTTGCCAGAGTAGACCATAAACCTGCAGTGCCACATCTTAGCCAAAAGTGTCCCGCCTCCACATGCTACATAGTCACCTCCACCTGCATCTCTCTAGCCCTTCATTACTCATTAGCTTCATTAGCCTCTCTCTCTCTCCCCTTCCATCTCTCTCTTTCTCTCTCTCTCCCCTTTCGTCTCTCTCTCTCTCTCTCCCCTTCCATCTCTCTCTCTCTCTCTCTCTCCCCTTTCGTCTCTCTCTCTCTCTCTCTCCCCTTCCGTCTCTCTCTCTCTCTCCCCTTCCATCTCTCTCTCTCTCTCTCTCCCCTTCCATCTCTCTCTGTCTCTCTCTCTGTCTCTCTCTCTGTCTCTCTCTCTCTCTCTCTCTCTCTCTCTCTCTCTCTCTCCCCTTCCATCTCTCTCTCTCCCCTTTCGTCTCTCTCTCTCTCTCCCCTTCCTGCTCTCTCTCTCTCCCCTTCCGTCTCTCTCTCTCTCCCTCTCTCTCTCTCTCTCTCTCTCTCTCTCTCTCTCTCTCTCTCTCTCTCTCTCTCTCTCTCTCTCTCTCTCTCTCTCTCTCTCTCTCTCTCTCTCTCTCTCTCTCTCTCTCTCCCTCCATCTCTCTCTCTCCCCTTCCGTCTCTCTCTCTCTCTCTCTCCCACTTCGTCTCTCTCTGTCTCTCTCTCCCCTTCCGTCTCTCTCTCTCTCTCCCCCCACCATCTCTATCTGTCTCTCTCTCCCTCCCTCTGTCTTTCTCTCTGTCTGTCCTCTCTCTGTGTTTCTGTTCTCTTTCTCTGTCTGTCTTTGTCTCACTCTGTCTGTCTCTCAATCTCTCTATCTCTGTCTCTCTCTCTCCTCCTCCGTTTCTCTATGTCTCTGTCTCTCTGTCTGTCTGTCTCTCTATTTCTCTCTGTCTGTATCTCTCTCTCCGTCTTTCTCTGTCTCTCCTTCTCTCTCTCTGTCTGTTTGTCTCTCACTTTGTCTGTCTCTTTCTCTCTGTCTCTCTGTCTTTCACCCTCTCTGTGTCTCTCTCTCTCTGTCTGTCTCTCTCTCTCTCTAGGTCCCGAATCGTTTCTTCCAGCCCTTCGGTTCAGGCCCTCGCTCCTGTGTGGGGAAACACATCGCCATGGTGATGATGAAGTCCATCCTGGTCACTCTGCTGTCCCGCTACTCCGTGTGTCCGGAGCGAGGCTGCACCGTGGAGAGCATCCCCCAAACTAACAACCTGTCCCAGCAGCCTGTGGAGGACCAACACTCTCTCAGCGTCCACTTCTTCTCCCGCAGCACCAACACACACCCTCCACAGGGCGCTGCTGAAACCCACTCCTAACTGACCCTCAGCAGAGCAGGGTGGAGGTTCAGCTGGATTCATCCATTTATCTGCCATCCATTACGGCGCCTGGACATTCCTGTGTCTGTGTATTGTACAGTGATAAGTCCATCTCCACCTCATCTAACCATCCAACCCCCCATTTAACCTCACCCAACTCCTTCCATCTCCACCTCATCCAACCATCCAACACCAACCCATCTAACCCCATCCAACTCCATCCATCTCCACCCCACCCTATCTACCCATCCAACCCCACCCAACCCTATCCATCTCCACCCCATCTAACCATCCAACCCCTCCCGTTCAACCCCACCCAACTCCATCCATCCCCACCCCATCTAACCCTCCAACCCCTCCCATTCAGTCCACCCCAACTCCGTCCATCTCCACCTCATCCAACACCAACCCATCTAATCCCACACCACCCATCCTTCCCCACCCCATCCCACCCATTCATCCCCTCCCCACCCCATCTTACCATCCAACCATCCATCCCCAACCATCCAACCCCCACCATCCAACCCCACCCATCCAACCCCACCCATCCAACCCCACCCATCCTACCCCACCCATCCTACCCCACACCACCTATTCATCCCCACCCCACACCAACTAACCATTCAACACTAACCCATCAAAGCCCACACCACCCATCCATCCCTACCCCACCCCATCTAACCATCCAACCCAACCCCACACCACCCATCCAACTCCATCCAACCATGCAACCCCACCTATTCAATCCAACCCCACACCAACCAAACCTATCCAACACCACCCCACCCTTCCAGTTGGGTCCACCAGCTGTTTGTTAAAATACGTTTCCCCAAGTATTTTTTATATTTTATATGTCATTTATAATGTCTTTTAATAAGATGATGTAAAATAAAAATCTAAATTATTCTGATAAGCTTTTATATGTTCTGTGCCAGAAATGTTCTATAGCTCTGTTAATCAGTTACACATATGTATATTTATACACTGAATATTGAATATTTTTCTGCACCTCCTTATGGCGTCTTCTTACTGTTGCCTATTTTAAACTCTACTGTCACTGTGTTTGTTTTTGTTTGTACTTGTTGTAATAACATTGTAAAATAAAGATAAATTAATAATTTATTACAGTATTTTAAGTTTTACGTTTAATTGAACATTACAGTGTGTTTATTATAAACTGAATGAGATGTCAGGGAGTACAGCAGTTATTGTTTTTAAATGAATATTTTTTAAGTAGTGTTCACTCCTTTAACCAGCAGAGGGCGCCATTGGCCAACTGAGAAAAATAACCTGACCTGAAAGGATGAAAATTAGAAGAACTGTAAATAGTGACGCACAGATTTCATGCACACAGAAAACACATACAGTTTATAATTATCACAGACATGAATTAGTAATCATGGTTCCAACAAGGCCTTGTGGTAGCCTTTCTAGGAACTTAGAACTTCTAGGAATACATGGTAAACTTTCACAGACTTTTCCTGTTACTTCCATCACACACGTGTGTATGTGTGTGAGTGTGTGTGTGAGAGTGTGTGTGTGTGTGTGTGTGTGTGTGTGTGTGTGTGTGTGTGTGTGTACGTGTGTGTGTGTGTGTGTGTGTGTGTGTGTGTGTGTGTGTGTGTCTGTGTGTGTGTGTATGTATATGTGTGAGTGTGTGTATATGTGTGTGTGTACGTGTGTACGTGTGTGTGTGTGTGTGTGTGTGTGTGTGGTTCTGGGCGGGGAGTTTACATCGTGTGTCCAGCTGTACCTCAGACCTCATAGAGAGTGTGAGATAAATTCATAAATCCATATTCAGCTCCTTTAATGCTACACAGATACGTACCAGTGATGCAGCTCATACTACACAGTTCACATATACAGGTTACACTATACAGACTCCACCCGTCCTGATTTACCTACACCGCCCTGCACTAATACCGTATACCATTCGGTCATGCGTATGACCCTGTGCTGGGGATGTACTGTCTCAGTCGTGACGGATGTGTCAGGTTTCAGATAAACGATGAAACGTTTGGGAGGCAGAAGCTGAATCTGGATCAGAACTGCAGAGCTTTAAGGAGTGTTGCACATATGAGCTCCTTCAGGGTGTGTGTGAGTTCCATATGCCTTCTGTCTGACACACACACACACACACACACACACACACACACTCACACACACACACACACACACACTCACACCATTTCCTCAGAAACAGAAGCAGGAACACTCCTGAAGTGATGAACAGATGCTCGTGTTTTTAACTTTCCTGTATCCTCAAGCTGAATGCCCCCCAAACACCCTCCCCCCAACCCACCCGGCCTCTTACAACTATCTATCTATCTATCTATCTATCTATCTATCTATCTATCTATCTATCTATCTATCTATCTATCTATCTATCTATCTATCTATCTGTTTGTCTGTCTAGATGCCCCTCCTCTGTGCAGTATTATCAGGCTGTTGGTTCAGGTGTCAGAGTGAAGTGTTGATTGAACAGAATAAATGGAAACACACACACACACACACCGCACACACACCGCACACACACCGCACACACACACACTCCTCCATCAGTCAGCACTCCAGCTGATCAGCACGCTGTTTCTGTGTTTACTAAAATGGCTGGAGTTTTAATGTGAGTGTTTACACAGCAGTGAAGAGTGGATACAGGAACACGAGTGACACACCTTTAACCAATCAGACTGCAGAGCCGAGTTATATAAACACAAACACCTACCTACATTTAGAGTTATACACTCGACCTAATGAGGAACTGTAGAACACTCAGTCTATACCACAGTACCTACATTTAGAGTTATACACTCCACCTAATGAGGAACTGTAGAACAGACTCAGTGAATACCAGTGTATACCTCAATACCTACAGTTATATAGTTTTCAGTATTTAGTTCTGTTGTTTTTGTTAGTATTGGAAGTCTTTGGTAAACGTCTCCTGAACTGACGAGGAACGCTCAAGTGAATCGTGTGTTTCACTCATGAAGGGAAGGGTAGGTGAAATCAGTGATAATGATTTTCCAGTTTTCTGGAACCTCTGGCTGGTGGGTATATACAGACTACGTGTGGTAAAGGAGTAAAGCAGATGGAGATGTAGAAGAGGCTAATGTGTGGAGATGTAATGTGTGAAGATGTAATGTGTGGAGATGTAATGATGTGTGGAGATGTGTGGAGATGTAATGATGTGTGGAGATGTGTGGAGATGTAATGATGTGTGGAGATGCAATGATGTGTGGAGATGTGTGGAGATGTAATGATGTGTGGAGATGTAGTGATGTGTGGAGATGTAATGTGTGGAGATGTGATGATGTGTGGAGATGTAATGATGTGTGGAGATGTGTGGAGATGTGATGTGTGGAGATGTGATGTGTGGAGATGAGATGTGATGTGTGTGAAGATGTGCTGTGTGGAGATGTGATGTGTGGAGATGTGTGGAGATGTGTAGAGATGTGATGTGTGGAGATGTGTGGAGATATGCAGAGATGTGGAGATGTAATGATGTGTGGAGATGTAAAGTGTGTGGATGTGATGTGTGGAAATGTAAGGTGTGGAGATGTAATGATGTGTGGAGATGTAATGATGTGTGGAGATGTAAGGTGTGGAGATGTAATGATGTGTGGAGATGTAAGGTGTGGAGATGTAATGATGTGTGGAGATGTAAGGTGTGGAGATGTAATGATGTGTGGAGATGTAAGGTGTGGAGATGTAATGATGTGTGGAGATGTAAGGTGTGGAGATGTAATGTGTGGACATGACATGGTTGAGATGTGATGTGTGGAGATATGCAGAGATGTGATGTGTGGAGATTTGTTGAGATGTGATGTGTGGACATGTGTGGAGATGTGTTGAGATGTGATGTGTGGAAATGTAATGGTGTGTGGAGATGTGTAGAGATGTGATGTGTGGAAATGTGTGGAGATGTGTTGAGATGTGATGTGTGGAGATGTGTGGAGATGTGTGGAGATGTGATGTGTGGAGATGTGATGTGTGGAGATGTGTGGAGATGTGATGTGTGGAGATGTAATGATGTGTGGAGATGTGTGGAGATGTGTAGAGATGTGATGTGTGGAGATGTGTTGAGATGTGATGTGTGGAGATGTGTGGAGATGTGTAAAGATGTGATGTGTGGAGATGTGTGGAGATGTGATGTGTGGAGATGTGTGGAGATGTGATGAGTGGAGACGTGATGTGTGGAGATGTGTGGAGATGTGTGGAGATGTGATGTGTGGAAATGTGATGTGTGGAAATGTGTGGAGATGTGTGAAGATGTGTAGAGATGTAATGTGTGGAGATGTGTGGAGATGTGATGTGTGGAGATGTGATGTGTGTGGAGATGTGATGTGTGGAGATGTGATGTGTGTGGAGATGTGATGTGTGTGGAGATGTGATGAGTGGAGACGTGATGTGTGGAGATGTGTGGAGATGTAATGATGTGTGGAGATGTAATGTGTGAAGATGTTTTGTGAGAAATGTGGAGATGTGTGGAGATGTGATGTGTGGAGATGTGATGTGTGTGGAGATGTGATGAGTGGAGACGTGATGTGTGGAGATGTGTGGAGATGTGATGTGTGGAGATGTGATGTGTGGAGATGTGTGGAGATGTGATGTGTGGAGATGTGTGGAGATGTGATGTGTGGAGATGTGATGTGTGGAGATGTGTGGAGATGTGATGTGTGGAGATGTGATGTGTGGAGATGTGATGTGTGGAGATGTGATGTGTGGAGATGTGTGGAGATGTGATGTGTGGAGATGTGATGTGTGGAGATGTGTAGAGATGTGATGTGTGGAGATGTGATGTGTGGAGATGTGTGGAGATGTGATGTGTGGAGATGTGTAGAGATGTGATGTGTGGAGATGTGTGGAGATGTGTGGAGATGTGATGTGTGGAGATGTGTGGAGATGTGATGTGTGGAGATGTGTGGAGATGTGATGTGTGTGGAGATGTGCTGTGTGGAGATGTGATGTGTGGAAATGTGTGGAGATGTGTAGAGATGTGATGTGTGGAGATGTGTGGAGGTGTGAGGAAATGTGTGGAGATGTGATGTGTGGAGATGTGATGTGTGGAGATGAGATGTGATGTGTGTGAAGATGTGCTGTGTGGAGATGTGATGTGTGGAGATGTGATGTGTGGAGATGTGTGGAGATGTGTAGAGATGTGATGTGTGGAGATGTGTGGAGATATGCAGAGATGTGGAAATGTGTGGAGATTTGTTGAGATGTGATGTGTGGAAATGTGTGGAGATGTGTTGAGATGTGATGTGTGGAAATGTGTTGAGATGTGATGTGTGGAGATGTGTAGAGATGTGATGTGTGGAGATGTGGTGTGTGGAGATGTGTAGAGATGTGATGTGTGGAGATGTGGTGTGTGGAGATGTGATGTGTGGAGATGTGTGGAGATGTGATGTGTTGAGATGTGATGTGTGGAGATATGCAGAGATGTGATGTGTGGAGATTTGTTGAGATGTGATGTGTGGACATGTGTGGAGATGTGTTGAGTGTGATGTGATGTGTGGAAATGTAATGGTGTGTGGAGATGTGTAGAGATGTGATGTGTGGTGGAGATGTGTGTGGAGATGTGTTGGAGATGTGTGAGTGTGAAATGGAGAAATGTGTGTGAGATGAGATTGTGTGGAGATGTGATGTGTGGAAATGTGTGGAGATGTGTGGAGATGTGTGGAGATGTGTGAAGATGTGTATAGATGTAATGTGTGGAGATGTGTGGAATTTGGAGATGTGTGGAAAATTTTTTAATGTGATGTGTAGAGATGTGATGTGTGGAGATGTGTGGAGATGTGTAGAGATGTGATGTGTGGAGATGTGTTGAGATGTGATGTGTGGAGATGTGTTGAGATGTGATGTGTGGAAATGTGATGTGTGGAGATGTGTGGAGATGTGTTGAGATGTGATGTGTGGAAATGTGTGGAGATGTGTAGAGATGTGATGTGTGGAGATGTGTGGAGATGTGATGTGTGGAGATGTGATGTGTGGAGATGAGATGTGTGGAGATGTGTGGAGATGTGATGTGTGGAGATGAGATGAGATGTGTGGAGATGTGATGTGTGGAGATGTGTGTGGAGATGTGATGTGTGGAGATGTGTGGAGATGTGATGTGTGGAGATGTGATGTGTGTGTGGATGTGATGAGTGGAGACGTGATGTGTGAAGATGTGTGGAGATGTGATGTGTGGAGATGTGATGTATGGAGATGTGATGTGTGGAGATGTGTGGAGATGTGATGTATGGAGATGTGTGGAGATGTGACGTGTGGAGATGTGATGTGTGGAGATGTGATGTGTGGAGATGTGATGTATGGAGATGTGATGTGTGGAGATGTGATGTGTGGAGATGTGATGTGTGGAGATGTGATGTGTGGAGATGTGATGTGTGGAGATGTGATGTGTGGAGATGTGTGGAGATGTGATGTGTGGAGATGTGATGTGTGGAGATGTGTAGAGATGTGATGTGTGGAGATGTGTTGAGATGTGATGTGTGGAGATGTGTGGAGATGTGATGTGTGGAAATGTGTGGAGATTTGTTGAGATGTGATGTGTGGAGATGTGATGTGTGTGGAGATGTGTGGAGATGTGATGTGTGGAGATGTGATGTGTGGAGATGTGTGGAGATGTGTTGAGATGTGATGTGTGGAGATGTGTGGAGATGTGATGTGTGGAGATGTAATGATGTGTGGAGATGTGTAGAGATGTGATGTGTGGAGACGTGTTGAGATGTGATGTGTGGAGATGTGTAAAGATGTGATGTGTGGAGATGTGTGGAGATGTGATGTGTGGAGATGTGTGGAGATGTGATGTGTGGAGATGTGATGTGTGGAGATGTGTGGAGATGTGATGTGTGGAGATGTGATGTGTGGAGATGTGTGGAGATGTGTAGAGATGTGATGTGTAGAGATGTAATGATGTGTGGGCATGTGTGGAGATGTGATGTGTGGAGATGTGTAGAGATATGCAGAGATGTGATGTGTGGAGATTTGTTGAGATGTGATGTGTGGAAATGTGTGGAGATGTGTTGAAATGTGATGTGTGGAAATGTAATGGTGTGTGGAGATGTGTAGAGATGTGATGTGTGGAAATGTGTGGAGATGTGTTGAGATGTGATGTGTGGAAATGTGTGGAGATGTGTAGAGATGTGATGTGTGGAGATGTGTGGAGATGTGATGTGTGGAGATGTGTGGAGATGTGATGTGTGGAGATATGTGGAGATGTGATGTGTGGAGATGTGATGTGTAGAGATGTGTAGAGATGTGATGTGTGGAGATGTGTGGAGAGTTGTGGAGATGTGATGTGTAGAGATGTGTGGAGATGTGATGTGTGGAGATGTGATGTGTGGAGATGTGGAGATGTGTTGAGATGTGATGTGTGGAGATATGCAGAGATGTGATGTGTGGAAATGTGTGGAGATTTGTTGAGATGTGAGGAAATGTGTGGAGATGTGATGTGTGTGGAGATGTGATGTGTGGAGATGTGTGGAGATGTGATGTGTGGAGATGTGATGTGTGTGGAGATGTGATGTGTGGAGATGTGATGTGTGTGGAGATGTGATGTGTGGAGATGTGTGGAGATGTGATGTGTGGAGATGTGATGTGTGGAGAGTTGTGGAGATGTGATGTGTGGAGATGTGATGTGTAGAGATGTGTAGTGATGTGATGTGTGGAGATGTGTGGAGAGTTGTGGAGATGTGATGTGTAGAGATGTGTGGAGATGTGATGTGTGGAGATGAGATGTGTGGAGAGTTGTGGAGATGTGATGTGTAGAGATGTGATGTGTGGAGATGTGATGTGTGGAGATTTGTAGAGATGTGATGTGTGGAGATGTGTAGAGATGTGATGTGTGGAGAGTTGTGGAGATGTGATGTGTAGAGATGCGATGTGTGGAGATGTGATGTGTGGAGAGTTGTGGAGATGTGATGTGTGGAGATGTGATGTGTGTGTAGAACTGAAGGCAGTTACTGTGCAGCTGTGAGATTCAGGAGCTTTAGCTTCAGAGCTTAGTGTCACTGTAACAGACAGGAAGCGCTCCCGTGTTTGATCCTGTGTTTCAGCCTCACACGCACCCCCTCACACGCACACACACACACACACACACACACATACACACACACACACACCCGAACACACACTCACACACCCGAACACACACACACACACACACACACACACACACATACACACACACACACAAACACACACACCCGAACACACACACACACACACACACACACACACACACAAACACACACACACAGGAGATGGGTTTGACCTTCAGGTTCCACAGCTGTGTTTGAAAACAAACACACCTACACAAAAGATCACACAGGCACACAAAACAGCTCATACACCTAAACAAACAAACAAATAAACAAACAAATAAACAAATAAACAAACAAACACAAAACACTGCTGCAGGTCCATCCACTCTCTCATTTCCATATCAGACAGACCACCCAGACTGGAGCAACTGGAGGAGAAGAAACGAGAAGAGGAAAAACAAGAAGAGGAGAGGAGAGGAGTGGAGAGGAGAGGAGAGGAGAGGAGAGGAGAGGAGAGGAGAGGAGAGGAGAGGAGAGGAGAGGAATGGAGAGGAGAGGAGAGGAGAGGAGAGGAGAGGAGAGGAGAGGAGAGGAGAGGAGAGGAGAGGAGAGGAGAGGAGAGGGACGTTGTGGAGGCTGACTGGCAGATCCTGGTTTGCTCATCATCATGTTGGTGTAAAGTGGAAAGGGAAATTCCTCCATTATCCCAGAACCAGGAGCGCTCCAGGCTGTGCTCGGCAGAGTCGGGGTCGACTCATTTAAACAGGAATGTGGAAAAGTGGAAACCAAAATGTCCAAACCCAAAAAAGTGTAACCTGAGTCTAATTCTGCATCCACGGATCTGTTGTAACTGGAACGTTTCCCACTTTGGGGTAGGAAAATTCCACTGAAACGGGCCTCCAGCTCAGAATTCCCACTCGGAAAGTCATGCCTCAGCAGCAGGTAATGCCTGCCCAGGCTTCAATCAAACACCTGTCTGTCTCCTAAAGTTTTAGACCACAAATTAGGATCTTCAAATTTCAGACTTGGAACACCGGCTATAACACTATACAAGGCGCCTCACCAGAACTGTGTAACGCTGTACGGCACCACATCACAACCAACAACTATGGATCCTCAGCAGCTATAAGCAGAAACTAGCTCGGTATTCCCAGAAGCTGGAAAATGATGGAAGACATTATCCGAGGAAGAGACAGAGAGACCGGACAGAGTAAATCTGGGATTGGCTTTTACTGAGCGCTAAGGAGATAGAAGGATGGGAAACACCCTCAGCAGAGTGCTCATCCTCAATAGCGATATTTATGGAAGACTGTAGGCTGGAATCTTTTCCTTGTCCCTGTCTCACCGGGAGTCTAGACGTCAGAGGCACCTCAATCCCGTTTCAGCTTCGCAAATAAACTCATCCCACTCCAGAACGTTTGGTCAGTCTGGAGCTCCCAGAATAAGATCCTGTATGTTACTGGACACCGTTAGTCCACATGTATTTCCCTCGTCTGATGCTGTCTTGGCAGGTGTGGAATGGAATCCTGACTTCCCGGCAGATTCCGACTCCCCTTTGTGTGCACATGCATCATGCAGGCGTACGGACACTACAGATTACACCCAGTGACTGACACACAGAATCTCCTGAGCGTAATCTGTAGCGTCCGTATGCCTGTGTGACGCGCGTGCACACGAAGGGAGTCGGACTCCGTACCTTCAGCTCATCAACAAGCGCACACGTACAGCTGATCACGAGCGGCTCCAAGCCCTGTATTTACACCAGGGGTGAACGACACTCTGGAGACTGTAGGGGGAGCTCAGGAGCAAAGCACACCAGTCCGTTGCCCAACTCTGCTTTAAGGGCCTGAGGACCCTGTACCCAGCAGGTAACGCCGCAGCCCTGCTGACAGCAGTGAAGTCTAGCATCTCTACTTTCAGCTGCTCTCATTTCACACGTTTTATACATGAGCTGAAATCTGACTCAGCTTTTCAGATCCTCCAGCTCAGAGCGCTAAAACACCCACAGCTCCAAACACCTGACATCCCAGCATAATCACACCACTCTCCTACGGAAAGGCACAGTTCTGGAGGCAGGGCGTTTCCCCGTGAGAGCAGCGCTACAGCGCTACACGGTTGGGTGGCTGTACTGTTGCTGTTATTTGTCCGTTCCACCTTAAACGTGACCGGAGAGGCACGGCAGCTGGTTTGCTTGTTTAGGTACTTGCGTGCGTCCGCTCTCATTAGCTGGGTAACTAAGATAGCCGGTACTCAAAATTGCTATCTGTTCAGAGCGCATCCGTCAGTCTGGTCCCTGCTCCACCTCCAGGACCTGTACTCTGCAAGGACCAGGAAACAGAACAGAACCAACCATCACAGATTCCCTGCAGCCTGGACACGGCCTTTTCCAGCTCCTACCCCTGGCAGGCGCTGTAGAGCCCTCTGTACTGCCAGAGCAGCCCCTTTCCTTTCCCTCGTAAATAGCTGACTGGTAATGTCAGCTGCTGGACCACGGCTACCCCTGCTGCCCTTTCTCCACCCTGCTGCACTCACACACCATATTATACCCCAGTTGTCCCCATGCACATTACTGCACCACCACGCGCCTATGCTCCATCTGTGGCTTGTATGGAGCGTACGGTCTGTGTATCACTGTCCGTATACAGTCTACATATTGCTTGTGTGCCGTGTATATTGTAAATACCTGTATTGTAGGTATATGTAGCCCCATCATCCTCGTACAGCGCCATCTGCAGGAGCCTGAAATTACTACGTCCATAAACACACAGGTAACTAATATGATGTGTGTATCACTTAAAGAACCTGTACTAGTACACCCACAGTCTAGAACTACTAACCTGTGGTTTAGTATAAAGAGAATCTCACTGGCGGTTCATCATTAATGTGCCGCGCTCCCGTCACTGGTGTCCTGTAGCTGCCAGAATCAGAACCAAAACTCTGGTACCTACAGAGCCAAGAATGGACCAGCCCGATACTAGAACAGAGTAAGATCATAACCTCACCTCTATAACTCCTACACCATGCTTTACTCTCCTGACAGTGTGGAATGGATGGCATGCCAGAGTCAGACGGGAGCTTACTGATTGACCAGCCTTCAGAGGGCTGAGCTGCAGTTAGCCGGTGAGCAAGTCACAATGTCACATGACCTTGGTAAACCAAGGAAATGCACCGCATGTCTTTTGATATGGACGTGAGCCAATGGCGCATCAGATTGTTGGCGAATAGTCCATCCCGAAAAGAGGACTAACAGGTGTCCGTTCAGGTACTGCGCCAGACGGACTGTCCGGCCTAAAACCAGACGTATGACCACCCTACCGCAGTTTGGGCAGCATCTGAGCTCAGGCGGAGTCTCTAACCTCCTTGTACTAGCTAGGAAATGATCCCTGACGGAACACTCAGCGCGGGTGTAGGTGCTCTGGATAACAGTGTCTGCGAAATGCCGTAAAGGTGGAATGTGTGGGAACTACAGCTAAGCCTGGATTACATTTATAAAGCAGGTGCATATGTTGGATACTGTGCAGCGGGGTCAGAAACCGTGTTACCGGAATGTTGTTTGTGAGATCTTGTTGTGAAGTTGCTAGCTAGCACACTACAAGCACAATGCAACTACTGTACGCACCATGCCGTCTTTAGCTGACCGGATTTCTGGCTACCGCTGCACATTTGAACCATAAGCCACTTCGACTTCCCTTTGGGGCTCTTCGGCGGTAACTGCTGCCACTTCAGGTCATGTTTGCTGATTTTAAGACCCAGCAGGCTAGAAATAGCCAGCGAAGTACACTGCACAGACGTGTGTGAGTACCGTGGTCCTGCGTGGGGGTTCTGTACCGCCAGTGTGATTACATTTGCTGAAGCACGACTGCGGTCTGGTTCCATGATAACCTTTACAGGCCAGCACCACCAGATACAGCAATAAAGGTTAACCACACTACAGGAATAATGATGATTCAGAGAGAGAGAGAGGGAGAGAGAGAGAGAGAGAGAGAGAGAGAGAGAGAGAGAGAGAGAGAGAGAGAGAGAGAGAGAGAGGGAGAGAAGAGAGAGAGAGAGAGAGAGACAGAGAGAGAGAGGGAGGGAGAGAGAGAGAGAGGGAGAGAGAGAGATAGAGGGGGAGGGAGAAAGAGAAAGAGAGAGAGAGAGAAGGAGAGAGAGAGAGACAGAGAGAGACAGAGAGAGAGAGGGAGGGAGAGAGAAAGAGAGGGAGAGAGAGAGAGGGGGAGAGAGAGAGACAGGGAGAGAAGGAGAGAGAGAGGGAGAGAGAGAGACAGCGAGAGAGAAGGAGAGAGAGAGTGAGAAGATGATGAGTGATGACAGACAGCTTTCTTCAGTCTGCTGTTTCTGTCCTGTGGGGGTCCTGTGGGGGTCCTGACCATTGAAGAACAGGGTAATACAGTACACAGAGAAACAGATGGACTACAAGAGTCCTGCTGAACCTGGTACACCTACAGAGTGTGGATGTATGGTCAGTGAAGCTGGCAACAGGGACCATCCAGGGAATTTCTCCTACTGCTTGATGTATTTGACACACACCCACATCTCCCCAGTGGCCCAATCAGTTCCGCTCTAGGTCTCCTGAGTACTAGCCCAGCTGATTCCAATTCACTGCCTGCATATCAGCTTCCCCCAAACCAATCCTGAGCGGTCTATCCTGTCTACCCACTCTGGTTCTCTGACTCTCGTTCAGATTCAGGACCAGCGCTTCTCTAAGCCTGGAGTGATGGAAACCGTGCCGGTGTGACGTATGGAATGTGCAGTAATTGCTTTCTGGTCCTATGGAGAACCTCCCCTGATACCCTCTCCTGGGTTCTGAGCCCGGATCCGGTTCGGCTCTCCTGACCCTGCGTCTTGGAGATCTAATGGAACCGAAAATGATGCTGATCGGTAAACAGCTTGGAGACCACTTGTTTAATAAAGCCTGTCTGACCTCTAGCTCTGCCCGCGTCAGAAAATCTCTTAACGGGTTTCGGTTTTTTACTGATTAACGCTGCCTTCCCTCCTAGTCTAACTAACTCAAAATAAGAAACCTACAAATGACAGGAATGAACATCCTAGACCGGCAACGTTGGTAGCTTCTCTAAAGTCTTTACTCTGTTTGGAAAGGACTCTGTCTGTCAGTCATGCTAACATGCACAGGCTAACCAGCACACCAGCGCCCCCTGCTGTGAGCTCCGCGTTCACTAGACGTAGGATTGGTTTCGAAATTAGTCTTCACTCAATAAAGTCTAAATAAACCCGAACAGGTTTCTTATGGTTGTCCCCGGATAATCTCGATACGAGATCGCGTCTGGCCCCAAGAGACTATAAAAAATAGAACACTGGTGTTCAAACACACAGACACGCCCGCCCAGCCCCCCCCAGTCCCCTACCTCCCACCCATACCCCTCAACTCCCTCTCTGCATTAACATGATGCTTTACAGCCACTGAAGCAGCTTGGAAGATTTTGGTTTCTAGTTACCATGGAAATCCGTACCATCAGAGCGCTATAATAATAATCCCTGAGAGAGAGAGAGGGAGAGAGAGAGAGAGAGAGAGAGAGAGGGAGAGAGGGAGAGAGAGAGAGAGAGTGCTAGAGAGAGAGAGAGAGAGAGAGCGAGAGAGAGAGTGCTAGAGAGCTCTGAGAACTCTGGAAGAAACGTTGTAGCTAGAGAGAGAGAGAGTTGCTGGAAAGAGTGCTAGAGAGAGCACAGGCTAACCAAGACAGAGAGTGCTAGAGAGAGTGCGAGAGAGAGAGTGCTAGAGAGAGAGAGAGAGAGTGCGAGAGAGAGAGAGTGCGAACAGGTTTCGATGGAGAGAGAGATGTTCTCGAGAGAGAGATCGCGTAGAGTCCCCAAGAGACTATAAAAAATAGAACAGAGGGTGTTCAAAGAACGCAGACAGAGAGCCTAGCCCCCCCAGTGCTAGATGAGAGAGAGAGAGCTAGAGAGAGAGTGCTAGAGAGAGAGAAAGAGAGAGAGAGAGAGTGCTAGAGAGAGAGAGAGAGAAAGAGAGAGAGAGAGTGCTAAAGAGAGAGAGAGAGTGCTAGAGAGAGAGAGAGAAAGAGAGAGAGCTAGAGAGAGAGTGCTAGAGAGAGAGAGAGAGCTAGAGAGAGAGAGCTAGAGAGAGAGAGAGAGAGAGAGTGCAAGAGAGAGAGAGAGAGTGCGAGAGAGAGTGCTAGAGAGAGAGAGAGAGCTAGAGAGAGAGTGCTAGAGAGAGAGAGAGAGCTAGAGAGAGAGAGAGAGAGAGAGAGAGAGAAAGAGAGAGAGCTAGAGAGAGAGTGCTGGAGAGAAAGAGAGAGAGAGTGATAGAGAGCTAGAGAGAGAGAAAGAGAGAAAGAGAGAGAGAGCGATAGAGAGCTAGAGAGAGAGGACTAGAGAGAGCAGCTTCAACAGCAGGGCAGGAGCAAATTTCCCCCTCACGCTCGCCCTTCATGCCCTCGCCCTCCTGGTGGGGGTGCTATTTTGTATACCTTAAACATGAACTAATTCCTCCATGACCTTTCCAGCCTGTTGGCCCATCCCTTAACCCTAGTCTAAACCTTAATCCCTAAATTTAGACTAAACCCTACATTCTAAACCCACATTAAACCCTAACTCCTAAGCTTAGACTAACACTAATCCCTAGACTTACATTAAACTCTAACCCCCAAACTCAGACTAAACCGGGTGCAGCAGCATGAATGATCTGGAGACCCTCACAAACCAGAGTGAGGGAACTGACAGATTGTCCAACATGTGTGGAGCAACTCAACCACCTAAACTGCAGACATCCAGAGAGCAGTGGTGTCCTCTAAACTTTGGGGGTCTCTCCTGCATCACTAGCACGGCCCATCAGCCACCTGATCCAGAAGTCATGTCTCTCCACTGCTGCGCTGCCTTCACCGGCTTCCTGTAGCCGCAGCAGACTCAAAACTCCGGTGCCTACAAAGCCAAGAATGGACCAGCACCATCCTACCGTACGGCAACGGTCAAGCGTGGATCTGTACCTCAAGTCCTTCAAGCTTCAACAACAGCTCGGCTCGACCCGCCATCCTGTTAGATACATGGAGGACAAGTGTCCAGACTCTTTACTGTCCTGGACTTCCACTGGCTGTCCAAACAGTGGACTCTCTCGTGGTCTTCAAACGCAGACTGAAGACCGTCCACCTCTGTGGGAAGAAGAACACCATCGGCAGACGGCTGCACCACGCAGGACTACATGCACACAGACCGTTACCACGACTGTCCTTAACACCACGTCACCGTCACCAAACACTGCAGTGGTGTCGTACCAGACTGTCATGGAGTGACTCAGAATGGCAGCGGGTCATCTTCAGTGACGAGTCCCGCTTTAGTCTTGGTGGAGACGCCCAACGAATCCGTGTGTGGAATCACCGTGGTCAGCACCAAGATGAACGGTTTGTAGTCACACGTCCAGAAGACCTGGTGTCCCTCCACCTTCACATTGATCCTGGTAACCTGTATCTTCCTTCCCAACAGCACCTGCAACCCCACACCTCCTTCTAGGACCGGGTGTTACTGTGCTGATGACGGTATGTACACATGCATACATCCCTTACAGTGCGACACATACTTGTACCTGCTCACCACATCTGAGTGTGTCCCCATTACATTCCAGTCTAGATAGAGAGAGGAGAGAGGGAGAGAGAGGAGAGAGGGAGAGAGAGGAGAGTGAGAGAGAGAGGAGAGAGGGAGAGAGAGGAGAGTGAGAGAGAGAGGAAAGTGAGAGAGAGAGGAGAGAGGGAGAGAGAGGAGAGAGGGAGAGAGAGGAGAGTGAGAGAGAGAGGAGAGTGAGAGAGAGAGGAGAGAGGGAGAGAGAGGAGAGTGAGAGACGAGAGAGAGAAAGGAGAGAGGGAGAGAGGAGAGAGAGAAAGGAGAGGGAGGAAGAGAGAGAATACTAGACATTCTTTTATACCGCACCATGTGAATCAGAGCTGATAATGAGATCAGACTAAAGAGATCCAGTTGAAGACAAGCTTCCAAAAATTCCCTGTAGATGCCAGATAGCAGGCGAGCACGAGCTCTGCAGTGTTCTTAAGAAACCCAGAACAGACAGTTACTTGTTATTACGCACGTCCCTGCTAGCTTCCAGGTGTTAATGCTTCTTGAAATCTCATCTTCAAATTTCACAGAACTAAACCTCCAAATAAGTCCGATTCCTCACAAGGACGACTCCTGTGTCTGCAGAGGCCTGGCGCTCACGCCTGCATACGCTGTCGAAAATGATGCGGCTGTAATTCATAAACACGTTACTGTAATTACACAACTGTAAATTAGTTTACATTGGAAGATTAAAGGTGCGGTATGTGATTCTGGAGTGTGATTGTTGATATTTGAACTGGCCCGTCCTGTGTGATGCTCTAGGCAGGACTTGGGTGGTGCCTTTTGGATGGAGAACACCAGTAATATCAGCAGCTAAGCCACATTATATCCTCCTACACTCTAAACACAGACAGGAGTACATCACACCCAGCCTTCATACACACAGCCTGCACTCAGGCAGCACTCCTCTCACATGATGCTGCTGTTTGCTGGGCATGTCACACGGAATGAATGACCTGAAAATGAAGGTCTGAAGTTTTTCATCCGTTAAAGACTAAAGGAAAGACATTTATATCCACTGTTATTAGGGGGGCTAACACTGGCTAGCTGACTAGGCTAGGATGTCAGTGGGAATGGGTGGGATGCTAACCCGTAATTATTAAATTAGCAAACATTATCAATATCAGACGGTAACTATTACTATGCTAAGTTCAGTTTGAATATTCTCACACAGATGGTGCGGTAGTGGCGGAGGGGGAGGGACACCAGGCCTTCCGGACGTGTGACAACAAACCGTTCACCTCGGTGCTGACCACGGTTCCTCCACACACGGGTTCGTTGGGCGTCTCCACCAAGACTAAAGCGGGACTCGTCACTGAAGATGACCCGCTGCCATTCTGAGTCACTCCATGACAGTCTGGTACGACACCACTGCAGTCTTTGGTGACGGTGACGTGGTGTTAAGGACAGTCGTGGTAACGGTCTGTGTGCATGTAGTCCTGCGTGGTGCAGCCGTCTGCCGATGGTGCTGCACTAACAGGAGGACTCATGGAGGACACCACTGCTCGCTGGAGGTCTGTAATGGTGGTGTTGGGTCAGTCAGGTACAGAGATAAGGCCCATCCCTGTTAACGTCACGTGTGTCCGAGTGTGAAACTTGTATCATTAGATTGACGATTGAGCAAGTAAGGATTAATTGTCATTTAGAGTAGGAACTGAGTATTGTTCAGAGTAAGGTTTGAGTTTGTTTGGAGTAAGGGTTGAGTTTGGGGTAAGGATTTAGTTTATTTGGAGTATGGCTTGGGTATTGTTTGGAGTAAGGCTTGAGTATTGTTTGAAGTAAGGGTTGAGTTTGTTTGGAGTAAGGATTGAGTATTGTTTGGAGTAATGTTTGAGTATTGTTTGGAGTAAGGATTTAGTTTGGAGTAAGGATTGAGTTTGTTTGGAGTAATGTTTAAGTATTGTTTGGAGTAAGATTTGAGTATTGTTTGGAGTAAGGATTGAGTTTTGAGTAAGGATTTACTTTGTTTGGAGTAAGGATTGAGTATTGTTTGGAGTAAGGCTTGAGTATTGTTTGGAGTAAGGAATTGAGTATTGTTTGGAGTAAGGAATTGAGTATTGTTTGGAGTAATGTTTGAGTATTGTTTGGAGTAAGGTTTGAGTTTTGAGTAAGGTTTGAGTTTGTTTGGAGTAAGGATGAGTATTGTTTGGAGTAAGGCTTGAGTATTGTTTGGAGTAAGGATTAAGTATTGTTTGGAGTAAGATTTGAGTATTGTTTGGAGTAAGGATTCAGTATGTTTGGAGTAAGGATGGGTTTTGGTTAAGGATTGAGTATTGTTTGGAGTAAGGATCGAGTATTGTTTGGAGTAAGGCTTGAGTATTGTTTGGAGTAAGGATTGAGTTTGTTTGGAGTAAGGATTAAGTATTGTTTGGAGTAAGGTTGAGTTTGTTTGGAGTAAGGATTCAGTATGTTTGGAGTAAGGCTTGAGTATTGTTTGGAGTAAGGATTAAGTATTGTTTGGAGTAAGGATGAGTATCATGTAGACTGAAGATTGAGCAAGTCAGGGTTGATTGTCATTTCGAGTAAGGATTGAGAATAATATATAGTAAGGATTTAGAATTGAGCGTAAGTCAGAGTTCAGCTGGAGTACTGCTCTCTCTCTCTCTCTCCCTCTCTCTCTCTTTCTCTCTCTCTCTCTGTCTCTGGTGTTCAGCCGTGTGCGGCTCTGTGCTGCTCTCCCCATTGTCTTTACAAAGATGAGCCTGACGGCAATTACCTTCCAGTGAGGCTCTTTACCTTTGTTTTAATCTCCGTCTGGCTCCTACACACAATTAAAGACACCCCCCCAGCCCTCCACCCCACCACACCCACTCCCAGATGCTCTCTCCGTTTGTCAGCTCTGTGGCTGATGCGAGTGTTTGCATGTGCGTGTCCGGAACAGGCAGGATATGGCTGGATGGTTTATGAGTGGATGCAACTGGTCTTAATTAAGGAATGGTAACGAGCGTCTCTTCCCCAGCGGCCTCTGCGGTTCAATCTCTGCTCGGCTCTCTTTACTACTCAGCACAGCACCATGTAGCTCCCCCCACTCCCGCCTCATGCACCCCCACCCCCCGCCTCCAGGGGAGCAGCCAGTGGCCTTTCTTTACAGATGCACACAAACAGATCACACTAACGGAGACTTCTACCAGCACAGCAGGCATTTCAGCCACCTCGCTCCGAGCTTCCGGAATTACTGAAGTGAAGGCAAAGTCACAAACATCTCACAAAGTAATACTGGGAGTAATATTCCAGATCAATCCGCTGAAATGAGATTCAGCCTCGGTGGGATTTTCCCTGCAAACAACATCCAGTTAAAAAATAAAACTCCTGTAATCACTCTGCAGAGAGCATGTATACACCGCGATGCTGATTTACATCAGCCGTATTATTAATATATGGGGGTTGGGTTGTTTGGATAATGAGGATTGGGTGGGGTATGGGAAATCAGTGGGGTATGGGAGGTGGGGTGGGGTGTTTGGGGTATGGAGGGGATTTGGTGGGTTATGGCAAGGGTTTGGTGGGGTATAGATGGGGTGGGGGTTTTGATTGGGTCAGTAGGGGAGGTTGTGTTGGGTGTATGGAGGGGATTTGGTGGGTTATGGTGGGGGTTTGGTGGGGTATAGTTGGGGCATGGGTAGGGTATAGGTGATGTGTGGGGGAGGCATGGGTGGCTGTTTGGAGGTTTGGGTAGAGTGGGGTATGGGGGGTTGATTGGGTCACTATGGGAGGTTGTGTGGGGTATTAAGGGGGTTTGGTGGGGTATAGATGGGGCATGGGTAGAGTATAGGTGGTGTGTGGATGAGGCATGGGTTGGGGTTTGGATGGAGGGGGTTTTGGGTGGAGTGGGATATGGGGGTTCGATTGGGTCAGTATGGGGTTGGAGTGTTGGTTGGGTTATGGGAGATTGAGTGGGTTAGTGGAGGTTGGGTGGGTTGTATGGAGGGGGGTTTGTGGTGTATGGATGAAGTATGTGTATGGTATGTGTGGTTTGTCGGTGATGCATGAGTGGGGGTTTGGGTGGAGTGAGATATGGAGGTTTGAAAGCCCTGTGTGTGGGAGGTTGTGTGAGGTGGATGTATGGACTGGGGTTTGTGGTGTATGGATAGAGCATGAGTAGGGTATGGGTGGTGTGTTGGTGAGGCATGGGTGCGAGTTTGGGTGGAGAAGTTTTTTTGGTGGAGTGGGGTATAGTGGTTTGATGGGTCGGTATTGGTGTGCATGGGGTACGGGAGGTTTGCGTGGGGTGGGTTGAGGTATGGAGGGTGATTTGGTGCTGTGTGGAGGGGGTTTGGTTGTGGGGTATGGATGGAGCATGGGTGGGGTGTAGGTGAAGGGGTACAGGGGTACTGTTAAGGTGTTTTTGAGCTGTATGGCCTGAAGCGAAGGTCACAGGTCACAGGTCACAGGTCTAATGTAAACTTTCCGAACATGGTCCTGAAACTGAGCTCGAACTCGGTCAGCCAGTTAGCGGCTTTAGCACATTAGCGTCATTAATAGACCAGGACGAGAGGCGACCGAGCAAGTTCATGACCATCTGGGGCATAAGATGTGATAGATGACCACACGCGCGCGTACACGCACAGACACACAGGGCCGGCGGACGTGCAGAGCCATCTGCTCCCACAGTGACCCCGCTGCGAATCCTGCGAGCTAACAGACACCCAGACAGGCGCGCAGAAGGACACGAGGGCAAAACAGAAGGAGGACAGAAAGAAAGAGAGGAACTCTGGAGACACACTCATCCAGCATTATTAATTATTGTAATATTGGAGAAATATTCACAGAAGGCTGCAGTATGCAAATCAGCTGTGTGTTTGAGGAAAACAGCTGAGGTGTTCCTGATGAGGGTGCGTGTGGGTGTCTCACAGCAGGTCCCGATCAAAATCAGTTCAGTCTGAATAATGCAGAATAATTAATGATGTGTCCTGGACTAATACACAGCAAACGCTCTCAATATATATATACATGTACATATATATATATATATGTGTGTATATATAGCCAACCTCCCATTATATATATATATACACATATATATATATATATATATATATATATATATATATATATATATATATATACTGTATATAAAATAATAAATAATAATAAAAACATCTGAAATGAAATATCTCATATCATGCTAAAGCTGCTACTGCTGCTGGCTGATTTAAATTTAGTGTAGAAATATTTATATAATAAGAAAAATATAAAGATATTATATATATATATATATATATATATATATATATATATATATATATATATATATATATATATATATATAATGAAAATAAAAATAAATAAAATTTAAAATAAAATATAAATATTTATATAAATAATGTGTTTGTATATATGTGTGTATGTGTGTTTAACATAAATATGCTCTATTGAATATGTATAATCTATAGTACTGAAATCTATGTTTATGAGCGTTGGTTGTGCGGAGGAAAAGGGCGTGTGGCTTAGACTGGACACTAGACTGGACAAATGTGATTAGTCACAGAAGAGAAGAGCTGCGGAAAAGACGAGCTGGACACACGCTGTTGGGAGAGTGTCCAAATCCACATCAGCTTTGTTTTCATATCTTTGTCAGGACATGGGCCAATACATGTGTCCCCCGGGGCAGCAGGTGTGGTCTTAACAGTGGTAGGGACATTACAACCCAGAAACTCCAATAACCACCGCACAAACCCCCACCCCGACTCTTCTGGGTGCGTGTAAACTGCTAAACCGCCACTAATAAAAATAACAGCATGTGTTTAATGTGCGGTGTTATTTTCAGAACTCACTTGAAGCTCTGAAGGTCCAGCTGCTTCTCCCTCCAGCTGCCCTACAGCACCGTGACTCCACTTCCCCTGGGTTCCTATGTGTGCATTAATCAACAGAACACATAGAAACACATAGAAACTTTTAAAGGTGGCGTAAACAGGATCTTATACATCTACAGAAGCCCTGACAGAGCATGGCGGGAGGGAAAGGTGTTTCTCAGTGATGCATGAAAATTAATTATCCCAAGATAATTATCCTGAGATAATTTGTGAAAAAGATCTCGAGATATAGGGGGAAACCTGCATTACCTGCTTTGCCCTGTAGATGGCACCATCATTCTATTCAGGCCGGGTTACACTCACTATTAGCTTCTTGAGCCCGTTGTCGATTTTTCAGGGGTACTGGACGTGTATCTGTGGCCTACCGCACCATCTGCAGGAGCTGTGTGAGGATGTTCAAGCTGCATGGGATGGATTATCACAGGACTCCATCAGGAACCTCTACAGCTCCATACCGAGACGTCTGGCGTGTTGGGTTAGCAAACATGGCGGCCCGACGCCATACTGAGAGACGGACTTCTGTATGTGTAGCTCAATAAATATTGATCATATCAGTCCTTATGGGAGTCAGCTGGTGGTCTGTCCTGGTCTGCGTTACGAGGCAGTCTGGTGCAGCTCGCAGTGGGACTGAGCTGGCTGAATCAGGTACGTCCCTCTTCATGTTTAGCAGTAAAACTGATTGTTCTGCTTGCTCTCTCCTTCTGCCCTCACTACACTGTAACCCACCAGACACCGTGCTCAACTGCTGCCCACAGCGCTCCCCTCAGCGCTCCCCACAGCGCCCTCCAGTGGACGTATGAGTCAGTATGACAAGTCCACTAGTGCAGCGTCGTCTGTAAAACACATACAGTATATACAGCACTTCATCCTGAACATACACAAAAACAAACACAGACACAAACACACACTGCTGGACCCGCGGACACACAGGAGCCGTCCTCTCTGGTGTTTCCACAGGCAGCACCATGAACTCTGAGCCAGAGAGAAGGAAGAGAGGGAGGGGACGAGGGAGGGAGTGAAAAGCAGAGAGAGAGAGAGAGTCAGTAAAGACGAAAGAGCGCCAGTGAAAGAACAAGCACTCTGACTGAGGAGGGAAAAAAGAGGGAGCGTGAGAGAGAGAGAGAGAGAGAGAGAGAGAGAGACTCACCAAATAAGCGAGCGCTCTCAGTGTCAGTTACATTCTAACCACGGACAGCTGCCGTGCTGGAGCCAGAG
>JAMWET010005690.1:107500-117500 GCA_024036415.1 Prochilodus magdalenae
AGTGTTAGTGTGTGTGTTGGGTGGTTAGTTACTCTGGAGTGGAGGAACAGTGTTAGTGTGTGTGTTGGGTGGTTAGGTACTCTGGAGTGGAGGAACAGTGTTAGTGTGTGTGTTGGGTCGTTAAGTACTCTGGAGTGGAGGAACAGTGTTAGTGTGTGTGTTGGGTCGTTAAGTACTCTGGAGTGGAGGAACAGTGTTAGTGTGTGTGTTGGGTCGTTAAGTACTCTGGAGTGGAGGAACAGTGTTAGTGTGTGTGTTGGGTGGTTAGGTACTCTGGAGTGGAGGAACAGTGTTAGTGTGTGTGTTGGGTGGTTAGGTACTCTGGAGTGGAGGAACAGTGTTAGTGTGTGTGTTGGGTGGTTAGTTACTCTGGAGTGGAGGAACAGTGTTAGTGTGTGTGTTGGGTGGTTAGTTACTCTGGAGTGGAGGAACAGTGTTAGTGTGTGTGTTGGGTGGTTAGTTACTCTGGAGTGGAGGAACAGTGTTAGTGTGTGTGTTGGGTGGTTAGGTACTCTGGAGTGGAGGAACAGTGTTAGTGTGTGTGTTGGGTCGTTAAGTACTCTGGAGTGGAGGAACAGTGTTAGTGTGTGTGTTGGGTCGTTAAGTACTCTGGAGTGGAGGAACAGTGTTAGTGTGTGTGTTGGGTCGTTAAGTACTCTGGAGTGGAGGAACAGTAATAATTGCTGCTGAGCGAGGGAACTCTTTCTGCTGAGAGATGGAAATATTTTTCAGCCACATTTTACAGAGCAGCGGAGGAGAGCGCGGAACCCCCACCTCCCCGTCTCCCCTCCTCTCTCTTTCCTCCTCTCTCTCCCCTCCTCTCTCTCCCCTCCTCTCTCTCTCCTCCTCCCTCCTTTGAGGTATAACCACAGTTATTTCCCCCTCTCATTAGGCCGAGGGAGAATAAGCTAAGTGAAGTTACGCTGGGTAATGTGAAGCCTCCAGACAGCTGTGTGTGCGTGTGCGGCTGCAGTGCAGCGCTGTTACACAACACACTACAGCACTCGGGTTGCCAGATTGTAGCCGTATCACCACCAGCCGGCCGCAGTCCAGCAAGCCTTTACCGTGTCCTTGATCCCACCGCACATCAGGTGTAATATTTCACCACAGGCTGATTACAGTTTGTAACACAGAGGTCACTCCCACCGGGTCCAGGGAGATGAACAGCATTAGTAGGTCACTGCTCGATGGTGCCGCTGGTTGGAGGTTCCCTTTCTCCGTCTGTGTGTCTGGAGCTCCTACAGGCCCCCACCCTGGGAAATAAGACCACCCAGTCAGTTTTATGTGAGTCAGACATCATGGGATTCAACAAGCAGTACAGATTTGACTCCCCTCCCTACGTCAAGTCCAAGCTTATTAGAATAAATACTACGTCATCGGAGTAGCTCCACCCACATCCTCAGGGCACTGAAGGCTAGGAGCTAATCACTGTGACCACTGTGTCTACATGTGACCACTGTGTCTGAGACGAAGCTGGACTATCGTTCCACCTTGTCATCTGAATTTTCCCATTCCACCTTAAATAGCCCCGCAGCCCTGCTGGAACCTCAGGCTACTGCTCTTAACTGCTGCACCATTTAAGGTGGAATGGGAAAATTCAAACAAGAAGCCGACTTCAGAAAGGTTTCCTATAAGTGATTAGCACTAGCTAACTATCTAACACTAACAACTGAGGTAATATATTAACAGAGATGTAATGTTCTAGATAGCTCTTGGTGTTTAGCACTAGCTTATGTTAACAGCTGACGCAGTACATTTATGGAGATGTAATGTTCTAAAAAGCTTCTCCAATTAGCACTAGCTAGCACTAATAGCTTAGGTAATACATTAACAGAGTTATAATGTTCTAGACAGTTATAGGTGTTTAGAATTAGCTAATGCTAACAGCTTGGTAATATATTACAGGGTTGCAATGTTCTAGAAGTTTCTTGGTTTTTAGCACTAGCTAACACTAACAACTGAGGTAATATATTAACTAAGATGTAATGTTCTAGATAGCTCTTGGTGTTTAGAACTATTTAATGCTAACAGCTAAGGTGATATATTAACAGAGTTATAATGTTCTAGAAGTTTCTTGGTGTTTAGCACTAGTTAACACTAACAACTGAGGTATTATATTAACTGAGATGTAATGTTCTAGATAGCTCTTGGTGTTTAGCACTAGCTAGCACTAACAACTAAGGTATTATATTAACAAAGATGTAATGTTCTAGGCAGTTCCAGGCGTTTAGAACTGGCTAATGTGAACAGCTTGGTAATATATTAACAGAGATGCAATGTTCTAGAAGTTTCTTGGTTTTAGCACTAGCTAACACTAATAACTGAGGTAAAAGATTTACAGAGATGTAATGTTCTAGATAGATCTTAGCTTTTAGCGCTAGTTAATGCTAACAGGTGAGTTAATATATTACCAGAGATGTAATGTTTTAGATAGTTATTGATACTTTGCGCTAGCTAATGCTAAAAGCTAAGGTAAAATATTAACAGACGTATTGTTCTAGGTAGTTTTTTTAGCCATTTAGCACTAACTTATGCTAACAGCTGAGGTAAAATATTACAATGTTCTAGATAGCTCTTGTGGGCGGGGTTGTTTGCTCCACAGTAGCGTGTTAGCTGAGTGGCTGTAATTTGTCCGTTAGCTGTCAGTGCTAGTTAATGTAAGGATTCTATAGCGACGACATCGCGACGTGCGGTTTCTGAGGCCCTGGGTGTTTGAGGGACGTGACGTCCCTGTCCTGAGGGGACGTGGCTGTCCTGCTCTCTGCAGCTGAGCTCGTGTACAGAACACTGGACCAGTGAGCAGTTATTTATTTAATGTGGAGATTTAAAACAGCTGAGCTGCAGCTCTCGCCCGCGCTGGAGGATGATACACTTCCGCCGAGCCGAGGTGCTGCCAGTTTACAGAGGTTTCAGGATTATGAAAGCACCCATTTAGAACCCAGTCTGAGTCAGAGAGTCACCACGGAGACGCAGAGCTGGAGCTATGGAGGAGCTGGCAGGGCTCTCCGTGCTGGAGGCCTCTCTGGAGAACCGGAGGTACCGGCTGAGCGTGCGTCTGGAGGATAAGTGGTTCGGGAAGTCAGGCTATGGAAACATACGGTACTGTGTTCTGAGTGTTTATGGATACAGCGTGGCAAAGGGGCGGAGCTGAACGGAGGCGGGGTGTAATTGATCAGCCCGTCACTCAGTCAGTCTGATGGAAATGACTGTGTGTGTTTAACGAGTCTCTTCTGGTTTGAGCAGAAAGGTGATGGAAACCCGCTGCTGGAGTGAGGGAGGTAGTGAGGGAGGGAGGGAGTGAGGGAGTAATGAGTGAGGGAGGGATTGAGGGAGTGAGGGAGTGAGGGAGGGAGTGAGTGAGTGAGGGAGGTATGGAGGGATGGTAGTGAAAGCGTCTGCTGCCTGACCTACACTACTAATAAAGGCGGCTCCTACAGATTCCTTTACCTACAGGAACAGGTCTGCTGTCTAAGGAGAATGAATAAACCAGGGAGCAGCCCGTGGCGTCGTATAAACAGAGAGAGAGAGAGAGAGGCGAACCCACGTCTGGAGAGAGAGAGAGAGAGAGAGAGAGAGAGAGAGAGAGAGAGAGAGAGAAAGAAGAGAGGCAGACGGGGTGGAGAGAGAGGCATTCTGGAATTCTCTCTCAGTTCTCTGGAAGGCCAGAGGAAGTGGGAGTGAAAGTTTGGACTTTAATAAGATGAAGATGAAACACATCTGCTCTGAGTCCCAGCAAACAGAGAGAGGGGGGGGGGGCACAAAGGCAGAGAGAGAGGGGGAGAGAAAGAGAGAGAGGGAGAGAGAAGGAGAGAGAGTCAGAGAGAGAGAGAGCACTCACTCTAACTCTGTATGATCCTGCTCTATATAAACCAGCAGCAGAACCAGCGTACTCCACCTGTAGCTGTACCACACAGCTTTCCAGCCCTCACTGTAACGCCCCTCAGCTCTAGCTGTAGCGGACAGGTAGCATCTCCAGTGTCTGAAGACCTGTGTGTCTCGTGATCAGTTACATTCCAGAGTGACGTGGCCAACGCTCCCCCCAAACTGTCCCTCCAAACCTACACTGTGTGAGATCTGGGGATTTGGAGCCCTCTCTGGTGGACGTGTGTAACTGCATGCCCCCTTCCCTGAGCGGATGAATCTGCTGGGCGTGAGTTATCTCCTAGTTACATTTCAGATCATTCGAGTCATGAACCACACGAAGAGCACTGCTACGTGTCCGGCGCAGCTTTACACGGCTCGGTTTACACGTCTCGAGTCGTGTGGGATGAGTGTTTTTCAAGAGCTGAAATAGCCTGGAGGCTCCGGAGGGTGAGAAACGATTTGTACTCAAAGAGACAAACTGCAACCCTGCAGAAATAAATACAGAACTAAATAAATAATAACGTGCGGCGAACGCGGCGAGTGGCCGGCGTGATTACCGCACCGCTGTCTCCCTGATCTTCAGCGCTTTATGTAACCGCAGCTCTATTCCGGGAGCGTTTCCTGAGGAGCGGAAGTGTAAACTCAGGGCTGAAAATCTTCTGGCTGTTAAATAAAAGTCAGTCTGACAGCTTTTACAGAAGGACTCTGATCGAAGGCGCTGCCGAGCGGAGATCACACCCTCCGGTACGCCATAAAAACGCTCCACCTGAAGTGCACTCCGCGTGTGCGCAGCTGGGGGCTGCAGACGGATCATAAAGTCAGAAACGCTGCTGGGCAGCCCTGACCTTAACGAGCCCTGAGCTCTGACCGACTCTGAGGCCCACGTGTGATATGTGTGCACCAGAAACGGCCAGTGCTCCTTTAATAACCTTCACGTGACCTTCAGAATTAAACAGACTGTGCCTTTAAGGCTGATATGCGCTCATCGTCCAAACGAGGACTGACTATATGAGCTCGTCCTGCTGCACATGCGACGTGAAGTCTGCCTCACAGAGGAGTTCAAAAGCATTGCACGCCATACCGGCTGTGTAGACACTACCGTAGCACGCTATTGGAGGCAAGGGATAGAAGAAGGCACTGCCGTACATGAACCACGGAGAGAGAGAACCGACAGACTGTCCGACACACAGGGAGCGACCCAACAGCCACGACACTCAGCGAGCAGCGGTGTCCTCCATGAGTCCTCCTGTTAGTGCAGCACCATCGGCAGACGGCTGCACCACGCAGGACTACATGCACACAGACCGTTACCACGACTGTCCTTAACACCACGTCACCGTCACCAAAGACTGCAGTGGTGTCGTACCAGACTGTCATGGAGTGACTCAGAATGGCAGCGGGTCATCTTCAGTGACGAGTCCCGCTTTAGTCTTGGTGGAGACGCCCAACGAATCCGTGTGTGGAGGCACCGTGGTCAGCACCAAGATGAACGGTTCGTTACCACACGTTCAGAAGACCTGGTGTCCCTCCACCTCCACCCCTAGCGCACCATCTGCAGGAACTGTGTGAGGATGTTCAAGCTGCATGGGATGGATTATCACAGGACTCAATTAGGAACCTCTACAGCTCCATACCGAGACGTCTGGCGTGTTGGGTTAGCGAACACGGCGGCCCGACCCCATACTGAGAGACAGACTTCTGTATGTGTAGCTCAATAAATATTGATCATATCAGTCTAAATTTATCATCAGTTATTGATCCTGGTCACCTTTATCCTCCTTCCCAACACACCTGCACTCCCGCACCTCCTTCTGGGTGCAGCTATTACTTTTTTGATGAGTGTAAAAGAAATAAGCCTCTCCAACGCGCATCACAGGGAAGGGAGTGGATGGCTTCCGTGGAAGATTTCGTCCGAGGATGGATCATGAAATCTGAATCAGTGAAGGTCCTGCTGAAGTGTGTGCCTCCGCACGTTTGACTGTACTCATATACGCACCTATGCTCTACACACGGTGGGAGGGATCACAGAGAACCCAACACAGGCAGAACGCTATGCACAGTCTTACTCAGTTCTACAGCGACCTGGCCTCGAGATGTCTAGAGACGTTTCTTCTCCGTGTTCCTCTCCTTCCTCTCTCTCTCTCTCTCTCTCTCTCTCTCTCTCTCTGTCTGTCTGTCTGTCTTTCTCTCTCTCTCTCTCTCTCTCTCTCAACTCTTGCATGTGAAAATGTGACCCAGCAGCTAAAGCGAAGCGCCAGCCAGTGTTCATCACTACATCTAGCTTTCCCTCCTCCTCCCTGCCCCCACCGCTCGGCTGGAAAAAGTGAAACGCGCCGTTCCTCCTCATGCCAGATCTGAGTCAGGAATCCGTCAGCTGACCGCAAACGCTTTAAACGTACTCCCCGTCATTAGAGGCCTACTGCCTCTCTCTGAACTGCACTGTAGTAATCCAGAGGCCTGGACTGGAGCAGACACCTCGCGCAGTATCCGTTACACTCATCCAGACGCTAATAGCATGTTAGCTAAGACCCACTTTACCCCTCACATGTGTAATAGAGCTACACTGGCTTCACTCTCACTGGCTTTCTGTGGATTCGTGTCCAGCTTGCTCCCTGAGTAAGTCATGTCCAAGGGCTCGATCTCCCTCTGCGGCACGAAGCTAGCATGCTAGGAGGAGGAGGAAGGCTAGCATGACAGCGTTTGGGGATGCCTCTCTCAGTGAGATTTGTTTTAGTAGCTTCTCAGAACAAAACTAAACAACGTCTCGGACAGCAGGGAGCGTATCCATAACCATGAGACCAACGATGCTAACAGGCAATAGCATGGTGCTAACTGCAGCTAACTGAGTAAGAACTTCTGAGGCTAGCATGTCGCCACAGAGTTCGTTCTAACCCATTAGAACCTTCACTGCAGGTCCAGAGATGGCTCTTTTTCTGGTTCCATTCAGGCTTTGTAGAACCTTGGTGCTATACCAGGAACCTATCTGCGTTTGCACCAGCTGTTACTGGAGCCAAGGAACGTCAAAGGATACGTCAACAGGGGGCGCTGCACAGCGGTAGTCAACAGTAGTGCTAGTATGGTGGAGGGTATAGATTACCTGGGAGTGTCTGGGCTGTTATTCCAGATGTTTGTTTACATCCAGAGAACAGCACGGATCAGCTACGGGAGATAGGAAGACCTAGAAGAGGTTCTCCAGCAGAACACTGGGTGTAGCCGTTGTTGCCTTCTCAGTCCTCAATAACTGACACGGCAGCAATGCCATTATGGTTCGTGCTGAGGAACCTACTATTCTTGGGTTCCAGTTGGGAACAAAATTTTCCGGTTCCTATATTAGGGGCGCTAACTGGAATGGAACCGTTCCACACTGGTGGAAATATCCCAGAGCTGAAGCTGTATACAGGCTAGCTAGTGATTCGGAAGGCGTAGCATGGCCCCCAGGACTGCAGGGAGGCATGAGTACCATCCAACCGTTTGGTGGTTTGGACTGCAGCAGAGCTCTGATTGGTCAACTTGATTTTAGTGCCTCTGTACAACACAGGAAACAGAGCTAGCTTCGAAGAACAGGCGCCATGCTAACCGGTGTAGCCTATAAGCTTCCATTACTGTTTAGCCTCATTAGCCTCGTGGCTCCCATGCTAACGCTAAAGAGGCAGACGTGTCTCAGCTGTTCAGTTACACGGGAAGACTGTAACACGCATCCTCTATGGAGATCTTTCCGTCCTGACTGACCCGGGCTGTGATGTAAAGAGAACGAGTGGTCATGTGACTCAGCACAAAGCCCGATTGTCTGAGTTCAAAGTGCTGGCTGCGTGTGCGCCAGGCTCTATGTGTTTAGCATATGTGCTGTGATTGCAGACTCAGCGTGGATGAAAGAGGCCGAAGCTGTTTCAGTGTTTCATGTTCAGCCTCTCCCTCAGGGAGGAGGAGGGGAGGAGGGGGAGAGAGGGAGAGAGAGAGAGAGGGAGAGAGAGAGAGAGAGAGGGAGAGAGGGAGAGAGGGAGAGAGAGAGAGAGAGAGAGAGGAAGGGAAACAAGAGAAAAAAACCAGAAAGAGGAAAAAACATTACGCCGTTTACCTTTGAGAAAAGAGACAGAGAAGAGAGAGAAAAATAGATAGAGGGAGGAGGGAGAAAAAGAAACAGAAACACAGGAGAGAAAAAACAGACATGGGGGGAAAAAAGAGCAAGGCAACAAGGAAAGGGAGAGAGTGAAGAGGAGGAGCAAACAGGAGAGAGAGTAAAAGGAAAGAGGGAGAGGAGAGAAAGTAAGGGATGCAACAACAAAGAAGAAAGCAAAAAAAACTCTCTCCCTCTCTCTTCCTCTCCCTCTCTCTATCCCTCTCTACACCTCTCTCCGTCCCTCTCCCTCTCTGTCTCTTTCTCTCTCCTTCTCTCTTCCTCTCCTTCTCTCTATCCCTCTCTACATCTCTCTCTTTGTCTCTCTCCCTCTCCCTCTCTTCCACTCCTCCTCTTCTTCTCTCTATCCCTCTCTACACCTCTCTCCGTCTCTCTCTCTCTGTCTCTTTCTCTCTCCCTCCCTCTTCCTCTCCTTCTCTATATCCCTCTCTACATCTCTCTCTTTGTCTCTCTCCCTCTCCCTCTCTTCCACTCCTCCTCTCCTTCTCTCTATCCCTCTCTACACCTCTCTCCGTCTCTCTCCCTCTGTCTCTTTCTCTCTCCCTCCCTCTCCCTCTCCCTCTCTTCCTCTCATTCTCTGTATCTCCCTCTCCGTCTCTCTCCCTCTGTCTCTCGCTCTCCCGCTCTCGCTGGTCTGAGGCCAGAGTCCTGCAGTGCTCCTCAGTATTAGCAGGGCGCTAAGTGCTAACGGCCTCATCTAGGCCATCAGTGCCCACCTCTAGGCAACAGAGAGAGAACAGAGGGGGGCAGATACCACCACACTCAGGAGGGACGGTCGAGAGCTGGGGAAAGGGGGCAGATAGCATCACTCAGGATAAGAGACAACAGGCTAATAACACATGGCGGCAGCGAGTGAGTGTGAGAGAGAAGGAGAGAGAGGGAGGAGATGAAAACAGAGGGATGAATCTAAATGGAGGCCAGCAGCCACGCAGATTACCTTTACCATCAGGGGCTAGGAATCACAACGTGACCTCGAGCACCCCCTCTCCCCTCCTCCATCTCTCCCCCCTTCTCTTTCTCTCTCTCTCTCCCTCTCTCCCTTCCTCCGTCTCTCCCCTCTCTCTCTCTCTCTCCCCCTCTCCCTTCCTCCATCTCCCCCCCCCTCTCTCTAGTGAGAATCTCTCTCTAAGTTCTCCCCTCTCTCCTTCCTATGTAACCCCCTCTCCCCTATCTCTATATCTCTCTTCTCAAGTAGAAAAAGATAGATGAGAGGAGAAACTTACCCTCCATCCCCCCCTCTATCCCCTCAAGATCTCTCTCCCGCTTCTTCCAAAATCCTAATAGAGTAATCTCCCCTCTAATCCTCTCTAAGAGAAATAAGAAAAAAACCCCTCTCCTTTTCTCCATAGATATATTCTCCCCACCAGTCCTATAAACCCGAACGTCAAATTCTCCCCTCTAAATCTCTAAACGTAAGCTGCATCCTATGAACACAAATGCCTCTCCTCTTCTCCATTCTATCACCAAGCTAATAGAACATGCTCACGTCTCTCCCTCTCTCTCTCCATAATCGTCTCTCCATACATTTGTTCTCTTCACTCTCTATCTAAATCCTCCTGTCCATCCTCTCTCCTCATTCTCTATCTATCCCTCCCGTACACGCGCCTCCTCTACTCCTCTCCTCTCTCTCAGTCACCCCTCTACCCCCCTCCCTCTCTCCATGTCCCTCTTCTCTCTCTTCGGTACTCCCCTTGCCCTCTCCTTCTCTCTTTCTCATTCTCTCCTTCTCTCTTTCTCTCACTCCCTCTCTCCCTCACCCTCCCTCCTCTATCCCTTCCTCTTTCCCCCTCTCCTCTCTCTCTCCCTCTCTCTACCTCTCCATCCCTCCTCTCTCTCTCTTTCCCTCCTTCCCCCTCTCTCTCTCCCTCCCTCCTCTCCCCCTCTCTCCCTCTCCATCCCTCCTCTCTCTCTCTCCCTCTTCATCCCTCCTCTCTCTCTCTCCCTTGCCCTCTCTTCCTCTCTCTCCCTCTCTCTACCTCTCCATCCCTCCTCTCTCTCTCT
>JAMWET010005690.1:125000-130000 GCA_024036415.1 Prochilodus magdalenae
CTCCCCTCTAACTTACCCATACCACCTCAACCATATCCATACTCTGTCAACCTCACCCATACCTCACCTCAACCACATCCACATTTTCCTTCAACCTCACCAATACTTTACCTCAACCTCACCCATACCTTACCTCAAACTCACCGATTCCTCACCTCAACCTCACCCATACCTCACCTCAACCTCACCAATACCTCACCTCAACATTATCTCAAACTCACCCATACCTCACCTCAAACTCACCCATACCTCAACTCAACCACATCCATACTTTCCTTCAACCTCACCAATACTTTACCCCAAATTCACCAGTACCTCAGCTCAACCTCACCCATACCTCACCTCAACCTCACCCATACCTTACCTCAAACTCACCGATTACTCACCTCAACCTCACCCATACCTCACCTCAACCACATACATATTTTCCTTCAGCTTCACCAATACTTTACCCCAAATTCACCAGTACCTCAGCTTAACCTCACCCATACCTCACCTCAAACTCACTCATACCTCACCTCAAAATCACCCATACCTCAACTCAACCACATCCATACTGTCCTTCAACCTCACCCATACCTCACCTCCACCTCACCCATACCTCACCTCAAACACATACATACTTTCCTTCAACCTCGCCAATACTTTACCTCAACCTCACCCATGCCTCACCTCAAACTCACCCATACCTCACCTCAAACTCACCCATACCTCAACTCAACCACATCCATTCTTTCCTTCAACCTCACCAATACTTTACCCCAAACTCACCCGTACCTCACTTCAAACTCACCCATACCTCACCTCAACCTCACCTACACTTTTCTTCAACCTCACCTCAAACTCACCCATACCTTACATCAAACTCACTCGTACCTCACCTCAACCATACTCGCACTTTCTCAACCTCACCTCAACCACATCCATACCTTTTTTCAACCTCACCCACACCTTACCTCAACCTCACCCATACCTTAACTCCACATCATGCTCAGTCCTGTGGCCTTAACTCAAACCAAACACCAGCACTACTGTGGATTATTTGTAATTATGACGACCAGATGAAGCAAAGCTCACATCATCCGGACGTGCCGTACGCACAGCTGCTAACTAGCACGTTCAACAGAAACGGGAAGGTTATTTATTGGCTTGGTGTAATTGAGTTATGGCCTGTGACACTGGGAGCGGATACCAGACACTCGTGACTCTGATGTGGGCGCGTCCCGCTTTAATCACTGACAGACGTCCATGTTTTCCGCATTAGCAATACTGGTTAGCAATAAATTAATGCAGACACAGTCACTAATGTAGCGCCGCCAGCCGCCTCCACATGTGCGCACGCTGGAGAGTGTGTGGCGTCCATGTGCTCTGTGTGAGTGTGTGGTGAAAGTGTGTGTGTTTGTGAGTTTCTAGGAAAATCTGCTGGTGAAATTTATTATTGGGAGGTTTTACATTAACGCTAATGATGCAATAACACCATAACCACAGACTTCAACCCAAAGCCTAATGTTAATGTCAACAGTCTCGGGGAAATCGAAATGGCAGGCCCGGCGCTTTCATTGGACTGGGTCGGCGTTTGGTTTTGCCAGCTGTGCCTCAGGCCTGAGGTCTCTGAGATGGCTGAACTATTATCTATGGGCTGTTAATGTTATGCCTACGATCTGAGCTACGGAATATAGCCTATGAATAACATGGCAGTGGAAACCATACCCGCCGCCTTGTGATCTCTATCCGGACCGGAAAAACGGACTGCTCTGTATTCTAGAACTCTACATATAGTAGAACCTTTACTCCAGGGAAATCTAGATATAATAACGTCCAGCTGAAAGACTCGCTGTGTTGCATGTCGCTGACCCAGCGGGGTCACTTTGTCCCCATCAGTAAATCAATACGACCACATGTCACACAAAATCTCGGAACGTCACGGCAGCAGCGCTGCAGCCGATGTGAACCAGCCTCTCCCGCCCTCCATGAAAGAACCAGTTATAGCGCTTTGGTGTCCCCTGGGTCGCCGGCCTGGCCCTCAGGGGGAGCGCATAGTGGGAAACTGTCTGTGTGTGTCTGCTGATGCTCGGCTAATGGATAAATCCTTTAGCCGTGCTGGTTACAGGCCAATGTAAGCACTCCGACCGGTTTGGGAATGCTACCTAAACACACTCAGCCTCTTCCCACAATCCCTGAATCACAGATTCAGTAGAAAACAAACAGGTAACCAGCGAATAAACGTTTCTACAGAAATCTACGGACACTAAGCAGCTGACTGGGCCCGGGCAAAACCGGTAAATGTCCATGCTTCCAAATATTCATAATTCCGAGAAAAACACCAGGCGGAGAGTGTCGGACATAAAGCCACTTTTCATTATTCATTTTCCACTCACATCACGGACAACTTTACTCATATTTCCTTTCCTCATTTCGTTATACTTGGTAAATCAGTTTAGTGAGTCATTTTAACAGTAATATCATAAATAAAGCTGGTTAAACAGCCGTTAGCCTAGCATCTCACATTAGCCTAACTTTATTCCCCTTAATTGCTTATAACATTTGTCTACAGAGAAACTAATCAGACCTTATGCAGGATAATAAACTGGGTGGTCCACAGGCGGACCAGCAGTTGCACACAGACAGCGGAGTGCCAGCCTGGCTGGATCCCTGAATACGGATCGTCCTTTATTTGGGGTGGTGACAAAAAAGTGCAAGTGGATGTAAGCCATGTAGACATGCGGTTTGCACAACGCTAACTGCTAACAGTGTTTGCTAATAAGCTTCTATCACCTCCCTGTTAGCAACAGGATAGTGGATCACTGTTAGCCCACCAATGGCAAAGCCGGTGGTCTAAAAGCCTAGTTGGATCTTAACGAGAACATTATTCGGGGTGCAATTTGGGGTGCAATGGCAAACAGTTCACAGGGTGCCGACCTTGGCAAACAGTTCACAGGGTGCCGACCTTATTGAGCCAGTGGACCCATACCTGCTGCTATCTGAGTTGTTAGCTACGTTAGCCTCATATAGCGCCACACTGTAACTAAGGAAGCAGTTATAAGCATTTATGATGGAGCTCGACTGAATGAACTAAACCAGTCCTAATGAGGACAAAACAGTCTTGTTACAGATATACAGTCATGGCTAATAGCTAAGATGCTAACAAGCTAGCATGTTATCATTTTTATGAAGCCCAGCAGAGTCTGAGCTTATCTCTGTCTGCAGGACGCTAAGAAACTGATCCATGCTTTTGGTGTTTCTTGGCTTGACTACTGTAATGCATTCTACATAGGACCCCAGATAGACAGCATATATATGGGACCACTGCTGACTGACCCTCGGAACCCCCTGATCACCGTCCTGCATACGAGGTCTAACAAGTTTTTATTCTTCTCAAATATAGGAGACTTTTATTTTAGAAAATGAACAAAGAAACATGGCGAGGTCTGATATGCAGTATGACGCTGTAGTGTTGGTGTTGCCGGCTCTACACCGTTATTTTAAAGGATGATAGTAAGAACCGTATCAGTGATCGGACTGCGAGTCTGACCTGAGTAATAACGAGTGGGATGTTCTGTAATGCTCTTCCTCACCACCGGGGGGCTGTCCGGAAACCGCTGACCCCAGTTTTGCCGCTGTCCTCTCACCCTCGCAGGGACGTCCTGCAACAGACAAAATACAACCTGTGCGGCAGTAAGAACAGGAACAGCCCAAACGCAACATCGTATTAGAACGGTTCTAGTCTCAGTCCACGGGCAGCCTGTTTCCTTTAGAGTCTGGTTTAACACTGGGCCTTAAATGACGTACCGGGTTACCAGCACCGCCACACCCCTCAGAGTGGCACTGTGTGATTGGTAGGCTCTGTAAATGTGCCCGACTCCTTCTGTCTCTGCTCTCAGAACCACAGACATGTTCTCTCGTTCCTCTCGTTTATACTGGGAAACCACTTTCACTGTGTTAGTTTATGGCTACGACAACAGCAGGCATAATAAAAGTCCCTGTACTTATATTTATATATTTATTTGTGAATTTTAATGGTAAATAATATTGTTATGATATAACCCGTATTTCTGTTATTGTTTTCACATTTTATTTATTTATTTATTTATTATTCCATGCCATTTTACTTTGCATAGTAAAGCTTGTTGAGCTGCAGTTTTTAATATATGATACACACATTATTATTATTATTGTTGTTGTTGTTAGCGGTTGCATACTCACAGTATAAACAGACACCAGAAAGCTACAGGCTGTAAAGAGAAAATACACATGAACTAGAGCAGGTAATTGCTCATACGTGCTTTTTATGTTCATTTTTGACATTTAATATTAAAAGATTCGTTATTAGAAACTACAAATCTACAGAAAAGTTGGTTTATGTTGGTTGGCCAGTTAACCCAGCACCGGACTAGTATCCACAACACACCATATGCTGGTGCCTGCTGGTCTACGCTGGCTTAGTAGGGTTCGTCAGAAATTAGACAAACACTCCCTGGCCAAACAACTACCTAACTACCTCCGTAGAATTTGATTGTAGCCGGACTTTTACTTTAATGAGCAGGATGAAACGGGAGGCTCCGTGAGAGATAAATGCATTACAGTAATGACTTTCACACTGCGGTGTAGGTGCTGCTGGACACGCGTCTATTCTGGGCTGATTTTATTGGTTAAGAGGAAGCGAGCAGACACACTCACACGTTCTAAAAGTGTTCTATCTCACACTGCTGATTACGTTAGCACTGAGCGCTGGAGAAAGCCCTCAAGACACTTCACGCTGCGAGACAACACACACACACACAGCCCTTAATGATGACCCGCTGCCACATTCACACAAACTGCCAAACACACACACGGTCAATCAATCACTCACACGCCGCCCCCCACCACACACAACCCCCATCACAGACCTCGGGACTGGAAATGTCATTCTTCCAGCCCGGCCTGTCAGGAGCATTGGTACCAGTGTGAGTGAGGCGCGAGTTTGTGAGCAGCGTGAAGCCATCCCTGCTCTCTCTTTT
>JAMWET010005690.1:137500-147107 GCA_024036415.1 Prochilodus magdalenae
TGTGTGTGTATATATGTGTTTGGAGTTTCAGGGAGGACTTATATATACAGTATATGATATGTTTTGACACTGAGCTGGACCTTCTGTTTGTTCATGGGACATTCGTACATGGGGAGGCACGGCATGGTATGGAAAACTCGACGTCTGGGGCTCAGTGATTATATTAAGCTAACAGAGCAACACAGTGCAGCACACACTCCCCGCAGTTCAGCACGTTAGAATTCCCCATCGTGTACAGAGACCACCTGCACTGTGCGTTTAGCTGACGCTCCTATCCAGAGCGACTTACAGGGCTATTCGTGTTACAGGTGGGACAGTGCAGTGTAGGAGTCTTCCCCAAGGACTCTTA
Organism: Prochilodus magdalenae; assembly: GCA_024036415.1. Lineage (NCBI taxonomy): Eukaryota > Metazoa > Chordata > Actinopteri > Characiformes > Prochilodontidae > Prochilodus > Prochilodus magdalenae. The sequence continues at coordinate 137,850 of JAMWET010005690.1, forward strand.
TACCTAGACTGGGATTTGAACCCCTGTCTCCCATATGGGGTGGTAGCGCCCTGGTGGGTAGAGGTGTTTACCAACCCCTGTACGTATGTACTCACAATGTATGAAAACACTCCGTCTGACTCACACAACCCGACACGGGTGCTCACACTGGCATACAGATGGCTCAACTTTGTCCACAGAGCTATTTCATTCAAAACAGCACGCTGCGCGTCCGAGTGCTGAGCAATAACAGCGGCTGAAATGCCTCCCTGCTCCCTACATAGTGCACGGTCTTGGAGAAGTGGCTCCTGCAGCCAGCAGTGCATCATATGTCTAATACACAGTCATGTGGGATTCAGACAGGTGTACACAGTTCCATACAGGACTGATATGGGGGTGTAGAAGCCAGAGCTTGGATAGCGCGCTATGTAGGAAGGAGGGGCGTTTGGGATTCAACTGCGCTACAACAGCTATGCTAACGTTACTACCCTGCACTGAGACCCAGCCGAACTATAGACCATGTAAGCATCACTGTGGTACAGTCCGCATATCCGGACGCTGGTACTGGAGATGTCCGGTCTTCAAGCCTGGGTTTGTGTTGGCGCAGCTGGGAAGGAGATGTAGTTGTGTTGGTGTGGATGTGGTTTGGGGTGCTCAGATTGTGAGAATGTCGGAAACTCATCCCAACGTCCGACTACTCAATCCGAGCTCGCTCGGGCAGTGAAGTGGACATCGCTTCCCCACTCACGCTGCATGGTAAACGGCGTACGAGGAATCTAAAATCCATCCCCCAACGTGAAACTCAGTCGGCTCCAGCCAAATTTGGCTAAACCGCACCGTATGTGTCTGTTATCAGGAGACTGGACCATTTCTATCAGCACGTTTGCCATCAAATTCTGCACACAGTAGCTGGTAAGGCTTTCAAGAGTAAAAGGTTAATGTGTCAGTACAGACAAATATCAGATATCAGCACGAGCGCATGAGCGGCACCCCAACACACATACCACAAACCACAATAAGCCATAAAAAGAAAACATAATCAAATACACAGCCAAGATCACCAGATAACCACACACACGTTCACCCAAAACCAGCACCCAACAAACAACAGCAGCTACTCACACACACGCAAGCCCCTCCGCACAGAGACCCAGTGAGCAGGCGCTGCTCCGCATGCAAATCACATGCAAATCAGCGCCGGCTCCGGCTTCAGTTCCCCGAGATGACGCCGGAGCACATACCCCTATACAGATATGTGGTCAGAAAAACAATGGGTCAAATAACACAGCAGCGAAGTACACGGCAGGAAGTAAACAGAGTAAACACGTAAACAAACTCATAAACAAACTCATAAACACATAAACAAACTCATAAACAAAATACATAAACACATAAACAAACTCATAAACAAAATACATAAACACACTCTCAAAATAAGATTATAAAACCAAACATATAAACCTCTCTCAGTCTATACCACAGTACCTACATTTAGAGTTTAGAGTTATACACTCCACCTAATGAGAAACTGTAGAACACTCAGTCTATACCACAATACCTACATTTAGAGTTTAGAGTTATACACTCTACCTAATGAGAAACTGTAGAACACTCAGTCTATACCACAATACCTACATTTAGAGCTTAGAGTTATACACTCCACCTAATGAGAAACTGTAGAACAGAGTCAGTCTATACCACAGTACCTACATTTAGAGCTTAGAGTTATACACTCCACCTAATGAGGAACTGTAGAACAGACTCAGTCTATACCACAGTACCTACATTTAGAGCTTAGAGTTATACACTCTACCTAATGAGAAACTGTAGAACAGAGTCAGTCTATACCACAATACCTACATTTAGAGCTTAGAGTTATACACTCCACCTAATGAGAAACTGTAGACCAGACTCAGTCTATACCACAGTACCTACATTTAGAGCTTAGAGTTATACACTCCACCTAATGAGAAACTGTAGAACAGACTTAGTCTATACCACAGTACCTACATTTAGAGCTTAGAGTTATACACTCTACCTAATGAGAAACTGTAGAACAGAATCAGTCTATACCACAGTACCTACATTTAGAGCTTAGAGTTATACACTCCACCTAATGAGGAACTGTAGAACAGACTCAGTCTATACCACAGTACCTACATTTAGAGCTTAGAGTTATACACTCCACCTAATGAGACACTGTAGACTCAGTCTATACCACAGTACCTACATTTAGAGCTTAGAGTTATACACTCCACCTAATGAGAAACTGTAGACTCAGTCTATACCACAGTACCTACATTTAGAGCTTAGAGTTATACACTCGGCCTTTATCATGTAGGGATCATAGAAGGTTCAGGTCTATATGTTCAGAGCACACTGCAGAATCCCACCACTCCAGTGTGAAAGCAGTTTCACACAATGCTAATTAGTGAGAACAAGCTATGATTACTTGCTAGCTTCTTTAGCCTCAGTGCTAGCTCCAGTGCGTTGGGGCTAAAGGGGTGGATCTGATTCCTCTCCAGTGCTCCTAGGGCCTGAGTCGGGCCTCTGTGCCCTAATGTAACGTATTGTTATGGTAATAAAGCTGGACAGAAATGAATATGCCATCACGCCAGCTCCATCGCTCATATCCATTTATGCGTGTGCAAATGTCATTTGCGACATGTACGGCTGAGTCAACACCATCAGCATATGAACTTCAGGCTGACGTCTGAAATAAACGTCTCCCATGTGGCGCGGCTAAATTTAAACAGCAGACGGAGTCAAACCCGTCCAGCGTTCTTATCGGTACCGCGTACACACGTACGGCCACGCCGGGCTGCACGGCGGACGCCGTGGAGGGATGTATTTAGAGCGGCGCTGGCCGTACAGCTCATTTGCAGTTCGATTTCTGTCAGCATGACTAACGAGGGGATGCAGTCTGTCACTCCGGGCCTTCAATCCCTTCGCTCATCTCCATTCCTCAGTGGCTAATTCATCACAGACCCAGCACAAACCTCATATCTCATATAACCAAACCCTCTCTCCCTCACTCTGTACACACCTCACACCAAACCCTCTCTCACTCACTCTGTACACACCTCACACCAAACCCCCTCTCCCTCACTCTGTACACACCTCACACCAAACCCTCTCTCACTCACTCTGTACACACCTCACACCAAACCCCCTCTCCCTCACTCTGTACACACCTCACACCAAACCCTCTCTCACTCACTCTGTACACACCTCACGCGAAGCCCTCTCTCCCTCACTGTGTACAGACCTCACACCACAAAACCATCTCTCTCCCTCACTCTGTACACACCTCACACCAAACCCTCTCTCCCTCACTCTGTACACACCTCACACCAAACCCTCTCTCACTCACTCTGTACACACCTCACACCAAACCCTCTCTCCCTCACTCTGTACACACCTCACACCAAACCCTCTCTCCCTCACTCTGTACACACCTCACACCAAACCCTCTCTCACTCACACTGTACACACCTCACACCAAACCCGCTCTCTCGCTCACTCTGTACACACCTCACACCAAACCCGCTCTCCCTCACTCTGTACACACCTCACACCAAACCCTCTCTCCCTCACTCTGTACACACCTCACACCAAACCCTCTCTCACTCACTCACTCTGTACACACCTCACACCAAACCCTCTCTCACTCACTCACTCACTACACACCTCACACCAAACCCTCTCTCCCTCACTCTGTACACACCTCACACCAAACCTACCTCACTCACTCTGTACACACCTCACCCCAAACCCTCTCTCACTCACTCTGTACACACCTCACCCCAAACCCTCTCTCCCTCACTCTGTACACACCTCACACCAAACCCTCTCTCACTCACTCTCTGTACACACACCTCACACACCACACCCTCTCTCACTCACTCTGTACACACCTCACACCAAACCCTCTCTCCCTCACTCTGTACACACCTCACACCCAAACCCTCTCTCTCTCTCACTCTCTACACCTCACACGAAACCCTCTTCACCTCACTCTGTACACACCTCACACCAAACCCTTTCTCACTCACTCTGTACACACCTCACACCAAACCCTCTCTCCCTCACTCTGTACACACCTCACACCAATCCCTCTCTCCCTCACTCTGTACACACCTCACACCAAACCCGCTCTCCCTCACTCTGTACACACCGCACACCAAACCCTCTCTCCCTCACTCTGTACACACCTCACACCAAACCCTCTCTCACTCATTCTGTACACACCTCACACCAAACCCGCTCTCCCTCACTCTGTACACACCTCACACCAAACCCTCTCTCACTCACTCTGTACACACCTCACACCAAACCCTCTCTCACTCACTCTGTACACACCTCACACCAAACCCTCTCTCCCTCACTCTGTACACACCTCACACCAAACCCTCTCTCCCTCACTCTGTACACACCTCACACCAAACCCTCTCTCCCTCACTCTGTACACACCTCACACCCAACCCTCTCTCCCTCACTCTGTACACACCTCACACCAAACCCTCTCTCCCTCACTCTGTACACACCTCACACCAAACCCTCTCTCCCTCACTCTGTACACACCTCACACCAAACCCTCTCTCCCTCACTATGTACACACCTCACACAAAACCCTCTCTCACTCACTCTGTACACACCTCACACCAAACCCTCTCTCACTCACTCTGTACACACCTCACACCAAACCCTCTCTCACTCACTCTGTACACACCTCACACCAAACCCTCTCTCCCTCACTCTGTACACACCTCACACCACAACCCCTCTCTCCCTCTCTGTTCACACACCTCACACCAAACCCTCTCTCACTCACTCTGTACACACCTCACACCAAACCCTCTCTCCCTCACTCTGTACACACCTCACACCAAACCCTCTCTCACTCACTCTGTACACACCACACACCAAACCCGCTCTCACTCACTCTGTACACACCTCACACCAAAACCCTCTCCTCACTCACTCTGTACACACCTCACACCAAACCCTCTCTCACTCACTCTGTACACACACCTCACACCAAACCCTCTCTCACTCACTCTGTACACACCTCACACACCAAACCCACTCCCACTCACTCTACACACCTCACACCAAACCCTCTCTCCCTCACTCTGTACACACCTCACACCAAACCCTCTCTCACTCACTCTGTACACACCACACACCAAACCCCCTCTCCCTCACTCTACCCCTCACACCAAACCCTCTCTCACTCACTCTGTACACACCACACACCAAACCCCCCCTCACTCACTCTACACCTCACACCAAACCCTCTCTCACTCACTCTGTACACACCTCACACCAAACCCTCTCTCACTCACTCTGTACACACCTCACACCAAACCCGCACTCACTCACTCTGTACACACCTCACACCAAACCCTCTCTCCCTCACTCTGAACACACCACACACCCAACCCTCTCTCACTCACTCTGTACACACCTCACACCAAACCCTCTCTCACTCACTCTGTACACACCACACACCAAACCCCCTCTCCCTCACTCTACCCCTCACACCAAACCCTCTCTCCCTCACTCTGTACACACCTCACACCAAACCCTCTCTCACTCACTCTGTACACACCACACACCAAACCCCCTCTCCCTCACTCTGTACACACCTCACACCAAACCCTCTCTCACTCACTCTGTACACACCACACACCAAACCCCCTCTCCCTCACTCTACCCCTCACACCAAACCCTCTCTCACTCACTCTGTACACACCACACACCAAACCCCCCACCTCACTCACTCTACCCCTCACACCAAACCCTCACTAACTCACTCTGTACACACCTCACACCAAAACCCTCTCTCTCTCTCGCTCTGTACACACCTCACACCAAACCCTCCCTCATTCACTCTGTACACACCTCACACACCAAACCCTCTCTCCCTCACTCTGTACACCACCTCACACCAAACCCTCTCACTCCCTCACTCTGTAAACTCCTCACACCAAACCCTCTCTCCCTCACTCTGTACACACCTCACACCAAACCTTCTCTCCCTCACTCTGTACACACCTCACACCAAACCCTCTCTCCCTCACTCTGTACACACCTCACACCAAACCCTCTCTCCCTCACTCTGTACACACCTCACACCAAACCCTCTCTCACTCACTCTGTACACACCTCACACCAAACCCTCTCTCCCTCACTCTGTACACACCTCACACCAACCCCTCTCGCCCTCACTCTGTACACACCTCACACCAAACCCTCTCTCCCTCACTCTGTACACACCCCACACCAAACCCTCTCTCCCTCACTCTGTACACACCTCACCCCAAACCCTCTCTCACTCACTCTGTACACACCTCACACCAAACCCTCTCTCACTCACTCTGTACACACCTCACACCATCCTCTCTCACTCACTCTGTACACACCTCACACCAATCCCACTCTCCCTCACTCTGTACACACCTCACACCAAACCCTCTCTCCCTCACTCTGTACACACCTCACACCAAACCCTCTCTCACACTCTCTACACACCTCACACCAAACCCTCTCTCACTCACTCTGTACACACCTCACACCAAACCCTCTCTCACTCACTCTGTACACACCTCACACCAAACCCTCTCTCCCTCACTCTGTACACACCTCACACCAAACCCTCTCTCCCTCACACTCTGTACACACCTCACACCAAACCCTCTCTCCCTCACTCTGTACACACCTCACACCAAACCCTCTCTCCCTCACTCTGTACACACCTCACACCAAACCCTCTCTCACTCACTCTGTACACACCTCACCCCAAACCCGCTCTCCCTCACTCTGTACACACCTCACACCAACCCCTCTCTCACTCACTCTGTACACACCTCACACCAAACCCTCTCTCACTCACTCTGTACACACCTCACACCAAACCCTCTCTCCCTCACTCTGTACACACCTCACACCAAACCCTCTCTCACTCACTCTGTACACACCTCACACCAAACCCTCTCTCCCTCACTCTGTACACACCTCACACCAAACCCTCTCTCCCTCACTCTGTACACACCTCACACCAAACCCCCTCTCCCTCACTCTGTACACACCTCACACCAAACCCTCTCTCACTCACTCTGTACACACCTCACACCAAACCCTCTCTCCCTCACTCTGTACACACCTCACACCAAACCCGCTCTCAGAGTATAAACTGAGGTATAACAACAGCAGCAAGTAAAGAACCAATTGACACAGTGATGTTGGCATGGGGCCATTGCGGGTGTACGGTGGCCTACAGGACCTCGGATACTCCACTGGAAGCAAACCTAGTTGAATGATTACATTTGGGAAAGAGGGGAAAACTGCCAAAGCCAAGACTTTCTCACTCTGCTCCTTAACACTGATGTTTGGGACACTTTCTGGGCACTCAAATATGCGGACACAGCATGGAGCTCCAGCTCTAGACGGCCACGACGCCATGTGCGGGCTCCGGCTCGCTCGCCAGCTATTTTTCATGAGCTGAATCTTCATGAATCAGCCGCTCTGAGGCAGGAAACCACTAAATGCACTTTGGAGTATTTACAGCAGAGCTAATGCGTATGGAAGGTGGAGAAGCCGGGGCCGGATTTGCACCCGTTTGAGTGATAAGGGCTTTATCTGTCTGTGGGTTCGGCTGGTCTTGGCGGTGGAGGAGTGTAGGAGTTGTTGTCTGCGTCTGTTTAATCGTGGCGAGCAAATTAGAGAGGGGCGGCATCTAAATAAAAACTCGGCACGCGAGCCTACGCCTCCCACAGCTTCAGCAGCACAGCGCTCTCCACAAACCTCCCAGCATTCACGGCAGCAGGATTCCTTACAGTGTACGATTCGCTCTCCGGACTGTACGTCCATTTACAGAAAAATCCGGATGCAAAAAGCTCTAAAAACCAGCACCTGTTCAGCCTACAGGGGTTTGGCTCCGCCCACTCAGCTTGAAGTTATAAAGAGTGTTTCAGTACAAACGGATTTTTGAATGGGACTATATGTATATAATGGGAATACAGGGCAGCCAATCAGAGCAGAGCTCACTTAGGTATGTCAGTTTTAAAGGAGCAGTGTGTAAGATTTAGTGGGTCTAATATTAGACATTAAAATATAATATACAGTGTATAATCACTACAGAGCTCTGTGGGTTCTGGTTATCTAGAACAAGCTTCATATGTACATAGGAGCAGCTCGTCTTGCAGCAGAGACTACCACCGCCATGTTTCTACAGTAGCCCAGAACTGACACACTACACACTGGCTGTAGAGAGAGACTCTCACTCTGTTACACTGAAGAAGCACTTGAACTAGGTGGCGCTATAGCACCGGAAAGCGTACATAGAAGAAGAAACCTTTTTGGAACGTTCTACAATAGTGCATATTTATCAGTAGCTCTGCAAGGCTGAAGGTCGGCTTCTTAGCCCCCAGCTTCTTGTCCAGATTTTCCAGGTCCACCTTAAATGGTGCAGCATATACATTATGAAACAGACATTAAGCTTTTTATTCACCAGCTTCTTGTCCTAATTATTCATTTCCACCTTAAATGGTGCAGCAATTACATTATTTAACAGAAATTCAGCTTCTTATTCATTAGCTTCTTGTTCAAATTTTTCCGTTCCACCTTAAATGGAATGGTTCTTATTCGCTAAATTCTCGTTCACATTATTTAATTTCCACCTTAAATGGTGCGGCATTTACACTCTGGCACCGACATTCTTATTAATTCTTATTCATCAGTGATTTTAATCAAGGTTCCACCTTAAAAGGTTCAGAATGTAAAATTTAAGGTGGAATGGGAAACCCAGAACAAGAACCTGGAGAATGTAGTTATCAGAAAATGTTTCCAGAGTGAGGACAGTAGTGATTATTGAGTCTGAACTGAATTAATATTAAAAATATTATAAACGTTGAAACGCTGAGTTACTACACTGTACTATGAGCATGTGGAACCGCTCGATGGACAGGGTAAATAGCTAGAACACCAGTACTACTACCAGTACAAACTTTGACAAATGGAGGATTTAAAAAAAAATAAAACACAAAGTTGCAATACTCACCCTCACCACCAGAGGTTACACACTGCTCCTTTAACAGGCTCAGAAACAGAAACAGCCTGCGAGGAATAACAAGACATCGGAAAACAGTGGCGTACGTTTTTGACAAACTCATGTAACAATGTGATCAGTGGAAACAGGAAACATGTGGAAGGGCCCTTTAATCTCAGCCACCAAGTATCACCTGCGTCCTCTTTATTTTACTGGATAAAAGACTA
>JAMWET010005691.1:0-27500 GCA_024036415.1 Prochilodus magdalenae
AAAGGACCAGTAAAGTTGGTCGTCTCTTGCTGCCACACGCTGTCCTCCACAACGCGCACACTCTCATCACTCTTTGTCGCCTTCCACGGCAGAGGCAGGAGTAGTGGTTTTCAATATATCACCTGTAAACTCACGAACGGTGAAACGCACTCACAGACATGGTATTTGCTGGCCCCAGATATAGTGCTGTGAGACAGCACGTGCCCAATGTTCCTACGGGGCCCCACTTGAGCGTGGCCGTAGTAAATCCACCGACCCAACTGCCGACTGTTTTCACCCCAAGGTTTTCAATCGCTAAACAAAGGGCTCTATGTGTTTCAAAACAAATCATTTGGTTGCACAGTGCGACCGCGTAAATTTTTTCTCATAGTGTGCCGCGCCACTCAGTCCTTGGTGCGACTCCTTAAAATCTTCTCCTAGTTTGTGTTTAAAATACAAACCTAGACTATCTTCACGTCTCACAGCGCTCACCCATTTTCGCGTTGGTCTAGACTCATAATACCAATCAAGACAGTGAAGGGCGGACGGCCGGGACCCCCCTCCTATACACGATTTGCTTGCGACCCCCCCTTTGATCTGATTTCACGAAGTCAGAGCCTGCACTGACTGTAAGGAGTGTGGGAATACCATGGCCGGTAGTAGTGCGTTCGTGACTGGTTCTAATACATTTCGAATTGAAACGCTGAAAAAGCACAATGTATCTATCAAACACATTACATGCCACGACAAATATGTGAGACGTGTAAAAAAAAAAAAAGGAACTGAAAAAAAAAAGAAATAAAAATGTTATTTTCCAATGTAATATTGTTAAAGTTTCTTTCTCTACATTCTTTACATCTATTACTGGGTTTTCGATTGGTTGTGCCTATGTGATCGATGTGCGATTGGTTCGGACTGAGCGAGGGGACAGGTATAGCGCGCGCTGGGCTTGCATCACTTATAAAGTAATGCAGCTGTGAGCAGTACTCAGTGTCGTGTTTGCTTCTGCAGTTATTCTTCATCCTTCCCTCTTTGTAGAGACATTCTGGCGAGTAAAATATTATTTTGTGTTCGTTTTCTAGGCATATTAACCCAGTTTATACGATGTTTCTTCGCTAAATGTAGTTAGCTTAGCACATTAGCATGGCGCTCCGGCGGGAGTTTACATTAGCTCTGAGACGCTGTTTGTTCGTTTAATGTGAGAGAGATTGCACTGAGCAAGTATTTCATTTAAATTAGCTGAAAGGTACTGTGTTTAATGTACTTGTTTATTTCTTGTTTTTTTTCTTCTTTGAATAATCTGTGAATTATATTATTTTCTCGGAGTAGATGTATGTATGTTAGCTGTTGACTCTCGTTGATGATATGCACTTCTTTCTTGAGCTGTACAGGGGTTGGACGATGAAACTGAAACACCTGGTTTTTTAGACCAACAATCCTTTTATTCGTCATTGGTGTATGGCCTCAACTTTTGTGCGGCCAATACAGCGTCATTTGTTCTTTGGGAATGACCTATACGTTGCGTCCTGCACAGTGGTCAAGGGATTTTAGCCATTCCTCTTGCAGATGTGGCCAGGGTCACTACGTGATGCTGGTGGAGGTTGCGTCCCATGTCTTAAGGTGGTATGCCCGACATTACCCTGGATACCGTGGCTCTTGATACATCACAAAACGACTTGGCTGTCTTGGTCACAGATGGCGCCAGCAAACGGTGCACCAACAGTTTTGGTTCCTCTTTTGAACTCTGGTATGTCCCATAAATGTTGTGTGCATTGCAGTAATTTTGCAGCAGAATCACTCCAGTGTGCTCTTACCGGCTTACCTGTTAACTCTTCACCATCTGCTCTTACTGGTGCAATGTGCAATTAATGAAGATTGGCCACCAGGCTGGTCCAATTTAGCCATGAGACCTCCCACACTAAAATGACAGGTGTTTCAGTTTCATTGTCCAACCCATGTATGTATAGAGTAAAGGGGAATTTGGTGAATCTTGGATCTATATACAGGACTATCACTCAAAGTAATAGCCGTGACTGATAAGTATGAGCAATGTACCCTCAGCGGCCGTGTTGGTTTCTGCAGTTATTCTTATCCTCCCCTCTCTCATGGGCTGTAACAAATGCCACTGCCCCAAAGTGGTACCTTTCTTGTAGAATTGTGCTTCAATATAAAGAACTTTATGTTGACCACCATGGTTAGTTTAATTTTCCAAAATTTACAAGTTCACTGTTTGGCCTATATGGGACAGTGATTTCAAAAAAGAAAAGACTGTGTGAAAAGTGACAACACAACTAGGTGGAACGATCCATACACGCCACCAGCTAGGCTCCAACAAAGCGTGGGACTGGCAAGCGTACAGACCGCTGGCTGTAAATGTCTCCGGCCTCCAGTGAAATCGCCAAGTGTCACCCCACCTAAAGTAACAACGCGACCCCTGTCAGCCGGCCTTTAGGAGACATGTCCTGCCCATGCTGGCGCATTACGCCCACAGACATGAACCGGCTTGGAAAGTCATTTCTGTCTTATTCGTGTCTGCTGGCTCTATGTGTCAGGCATGGTGCAGAGTGGGTGATTGTTGATGCACCAACGTTTAAAGAATAGGCTTTAGAACAAACACACACGTCCGTGGTACACATTACTGACCTACCAGTTTTAATAGTCCAGGTAGTAATCCACTCGATGTTGTGGCAGTTGGCTCAGTCAGGTGATGGTAGGTTTGTCACAGTGTAATTTTGGAGCCTCTGCTGAACTGCCAGTGCATCCTACATTTGCTGTGGTGGGGGGGGCGTAGGGTGGATCTTATAGATGTCATGCACTCCAGATCAAGGTGGGTTCCCACGAGGTGTTTGTGACATTACCTGTGTTTCAAAGTACTGAGGACATATGAGAGACAGGCCTAGGTGTAATTTGGGGGATACAAATCGTGGCATTAGGAAATCTCCAAGCAGCTATGTCACCGACATTTCTCCTAGCACATGATGGACATTGATCCCGAAGGAAGACAATCAAGGCATGAATGGACTTAGGTGATTCTGCAAGGATGGATTCATACCCCAGATCAGTCTAGGAGTAGCAATTGCGCTTGTGTCCGGATGCAGGACAGCCCCCCAAGGAGATAATACCAAATAACGTAATTTCCTTCATGAGCTACACACTGCCATCTTCAAAAGTCGTAATAATGTGACTCGACTTGGGGTGTGATGTAAATCATGGTACCTTGACATTACAGCATGATACTTGTAGGCGTCCTTAAACTTACACATTCTGCTGACTGATATTTCTCTCCTCTCTACATAAACTGGTGGTGCTATTCTTGGGTAACGCTCCCATGAGCATTCCCCTAACCAATCACAAGGTGGACATCTCTGGCCCCACCCACAAACCAGGTTCAGAGTCAGAAAAACTTAGGGAGCTAAAGCTAACCAGTATGGCCAAAGGCTAGGAGGATAGACCTCCTGTCTGTAGCTGCCTGTCACTCCTTCATTCCTTTATCCATACACCAACGCTGTTCCTCCATCCCTCCATTCCTTTTTCCATCACCAGCATTGATCCTTCGTCTGTTCATTCATTTATCCATACACCAACACTGTTCATTCATCCCTCCATTCTTTTATCCATCACCAGCATTGTTCTCTCATTCCTTTATTCATACACCAACACTGTTCATAAAAAAATCATCCCTGCCATTTCTTTTATCCAATCACCAGCATGTGGTTGTCTCATCATTCCTTTAGTTCCAGTACACCCAACACTGTTCATTTATCCCTCCATTCTTTTATCCATCGCCAGCATTGATCCTTCATGTGTTCATTACTTTAGTCTCATATGCAACCTAAGGCTAAGTGTCAATTTGTTCATCATGTTTGCATTCACCTGTTTCATGATCCAATCCATAAGTTCTGGATGACGGGCGAAGCACTCTAGGACTGTTGGAGAGAGAGCTGTCAGTTAAGCTGCTCATTAACCCCCACAATAAGCTTTTACAGAAGGATGGTTCTAGAGCGACAACGAAGACGGCTTAAAAAAGAATGTGTCTTCCACATGTGGTTTGACACTGCAATTGACACAATTTTTTTTCCCACCAGGGAGGGTCCGTCCAACATTGCCCCAAAGCTTCCTTAGTGTGTGCGGCTTATAAAACTGAGGAACCAGCTGCATTTTTTACTGTATATATAAAGAATTAGTTTTACGGACAAACACTCAGATGCGTTGTCACAATTGATACATGACCATAGCCCAAGTGGATTACATATACCAAGAGTAATTCAACTGCGGCATCCAGGTTTTAAGTACGACAGTGGCAATCAGTCGGTGGAATGGTAGGCGGTGTTGTTCAATGGTAAATTTGGTAAGGCCATGCTGACCTTGCAGTGGCATCCTACATTTGCTGGTGGGGGCGTAGGGGTGGATCTATAGAGTGTACACTCAGATCAAGGTGGTCCCACATGTGCTTAACTGGGTTCAAGTCTGAGGAATTAGGAGACCAGCCTAGTAGTTGGAAGTCGTGGCCATATTCCTCCAATCACTGTCACACATTTCTAGCCATGTGACATTGTCCCCAGGGAAGACAATCAGCATGAATGGACGTAGGTGATCTGCAAGGATGGATTCATACCCAGATCAGTTGAGCATGCCTTCCGGATGAGTGAGCCCAGAGAATACCAGAAAACGTAATTTCCTTCATGAAGAGCTTTTTAAAAACTAAGAGCAAAAACTTTGTGCCCACCAAACAAATGCCTCGTTTCCCAAAAAAAAAGATTCCCCCCCCGTTTAATAAACAATTGGTTTTTTGGAAAACCGTTCCCCGACTAAACTCGGTGTTTTTGGGGGTTAAAATTTCCCTTCAACAATGGGGGGTACTTTTGAACAAATTTTTACAGTTTTGTTTGACGCCCCATGGGTTAACTGTTGGTAAAAAAAACGGGCTTTTAAAAAGAGCTTAATAAGCACAAGTTACCCCTGCTTGGGAAAACTTGTGAAAAAAAAAATTAATTTTACCTTTTCTTCCCTCTTCCTTTTTTACGGAATAAAACAAAAAATAACCTGGGTGGCGGCCCTCTAAGAATATCGCGTAAAGGGGGATAGTCCATGTGGATTGCTACATTAATTTTTTTCTTGTGGCGTACTGCCGCTTTTTCCCCGTGCAAAATGGAACCCCCCAAGAAAAATTTTTTCCCCCCCCCCTAAAAAATCACAATTTCCCACAAAGGTGGGGACCCCCCACATCCCCTCCTGGGTCCCCCCAAACCCCCCCCCAACAAAAAAAAAAAACCTCAAGGTTTGTTTGTTTCAAAGAGTCGCCCCCCAACAGAAAAAAAAAAAAAAAAAACCTTAGGGAGCCCTAATGAAGCTTAAACCCAAAAAGGTTTAAAATGGGCCCGCCCCCCCAAAAAATGGCTAGGAGGAGTAAATAATAACCTCCTGTCCTGTAAAAAAAAGCTGCCCCTGGTTTTTTCCCACCCCCCCCCCCCCCCCCCCCCCCCACACTCCCCCACCCCCCCCCCCCCTTTTCATTCCTTTATCCATACACCAACGCTGTTCCTCCCATCCCTCCATTTCCCTTTTTTTCCATCACTCAAGCATATTGATCCTTCGTCCCTGATTCCTGATCATTTACTCCATTACACCAACCACTGTTTCATTCATGCCCCTCCATTCTTTTATTCCCCTCACCAATCATTGTTCTCAGTTAGTTTCCTCATCATTCCTTATTATTCATACACCAACACTGTTTTCATCATATCATCCCTCCAGTTTCTTTTAATGCCATCCTAGCATTGTTCTCCCTCATGTCCTTTTATTCACATAGACACCAACACTGTTTCATGGGTTATCCCGTCCCCTTGCTTTTATCCATCGCCAGCAGGGGATTGAGTGCGCTTCATGGGTGTTTGGCATTGAACTTTATACCATACACCATACTTAATTCATTTGTTCAGCAGAAGGTTGCTAAGACAGTCACCTGTTTCATTGGGGCACCCTCCATAAGTGCATACTGCGATGACGGGCGAAGCACTCTATGGGAACTGTTGGGAGGGGACAGAGGCTGTCAGTTAAGCGGCGTGACAGTATAACCCACAGAACCTCTTTTTCAGAAAGGGTTCTGAGCACAACCGACGCTACAAATGTTCGTTCCCACATGTGTACACTGGCAAGTTGCGTCAGAGGTTCAGACCAGAAGGGGGCTCCAAAAATCCCCAAAGCTTTCTTAGTGTAGCTTATAAAACTGGAAACCAGCTGCATTAAATTGTACTGAGTAGTAAATAGAACAAGCCTAATTCAGTGACCTCCTTCTGAAACTTTTCACTTCACCCAAAGTTTTAAAAAAAAATATCAATTTTGAATTCTAGAACAAGCGTTCAGGTGTTCAAACAGTAACTGAGGACTACTACGACTGGTTTGGCTTAAGTATTCACAGTGTGTTAACTAACAACCTGGATGCTGCATTTTTAAGTCAACTGGTGGTTTGCATTATGAGGGTAGAGACTGAAAGAGCGACAAACTAGTGATATATTCCATGTTTGGAAATTTCTCACGCAGCTGCCAAAATCGCATCAGCCCAGCCGTGCCTCGGAATATATTCTGTCCAGGGAGGTTAATGTTTCCATCTTTTTGCCAGCCAGTCACAGCTGGTTTGAATAAACTGGAATGTTGTAACTATATCGGAAGACGTGAGCGTTATAAGAGTCCAGGTGCACACATGTCCAAATCGAGATAGCAAAACTCAACCTTCAGCAAATAAAACACCATTAGAAACATTAGCATGTGTCCAGAACCCCCAATTAAAATTACTAATGGGCTAACCGCGTTTGCCCCACCCCCCTAAACACTAAGCAGGGAACTCACCCCATGCAGTCCAAGTAACACAATCACAGTTCTTCACGTCGGCTATAATTATGTTGGTATGCATCAGACTGTCGTGCACTGAATGCTAATTGATACAGAATCATTTTCCATTGCTTGTTATGGCTTTTTGGTGTTCACCAAGGTGGACAGTCTAAATGAAAGGAATTGGGTTGGACACAGAGGCATCTAACACAACTCTTAACCCTCTTGAACTTTAATGGTGTACCTACAGGAACCCCTAGGGCCCTTTAGGACTTCTATGAAAAAAGGTATGTCTGTAAATATCTTTGGTGAGGTCTTAGGAGCTGAACAGACGTCCTAACACGTCAGGGTATCCCACTAATAGGTGGGACCATGTTTATGGGGGAAAAAAAAGTTTTATGTACTGTTCCTAGGTTATTTTACCTGGGGGTAAAAATTCCCTTCGGAATTTTTTCACATACAGGATGGCGATTTCGAAACAAGGTCGTCCACTCAAACATGAAACCATGTGGGGGAAGCCCCCCATGTGCTAGTAGCCCGACCAACACAGTTAGTCAGATAGTAGAAGTAAAACATGGCTTGTCTTAAACATGCTTCAAATGGCTGAGTTTAATTCTAGGGAACACAAGTCCCAAAAAAAAAAAAAATAGGAAAGAAAGGACACAGCAAAGTTGGGATATCATTGTTAGATCCGGAGCGCTAACATACTATACTGAACAACCAATTACGATGTTAGCAGACACAGTGTTATCACAGAGGTGATAGTAGTCGCCACTGGGATACAGCACATATCTAGTTGAAAAGAAAATGGTATTAGCATAAAGTCGCCGACTCAGCTCAGCTAAGCCCCTCCATCTGAAACCATAGAAGAACGGCAAGGGGCACTACCTCCGATCTGCCCATGCACGGAGGTGACCCGTCCAGTTATCATTGTTGAACATCTGTCTAGGATTTGAAAGCTAACGGGCTGACCTCCAGCAGCCCATCGGGCTTTGCTTCTGTATGAGACATCTCAGCATGGGATATCGCTCCAGGGCTTTCCTGTCTTTCAGCCCCCTCTGGTTTCACCGCCTAGTGCACACTGCCTTTCCTTCCTTCCCTCTCTTGGAGAAGGCAGAGAGACGCTGTCCCTAGAGCCCAGCATGTTCCAACCGCTCTGCTCACTTACTTCGGGAAATGAATACAACCACAGGCCAGCCACCATGAGAGAGAGAGAGAGAGAGAGAGAGAGATAGAGAGAGAAAGCGAGAGAGAGAGAAAGCGAGAGAGACAGAGAGTGAGAGAGAGCGAGAGAGAGAGAGAGCAAGAGCGAGGGAGAGAGAGAGGGAGAGAGAGAAAGAGAGAGAAAGAGAGGGAGAGAGAGAGAGAAAGCAAGAGAGAGAGAAAGCGAGAGAGAGAGGGAGAAAGAGAGAGAGAGAAAGCGAGAGAGACAGAGAGAAAGCGAGAGAGAGAGAGAGAAGGCGAGAGAGACAGAGCGAGAGAGAGAGAGAGCAAGAGCGAAGGAGAGAGAGAGAGAGGGAGAGAGAATAAGAGAGAGAGCGAGAGAGAGAGAGAGGGAGAGAGAGAGAGAGAAAGTGAGAGAGAGAGAAAGCGAGAGAGAGAAAGCGAGAGAGAGAGAGAAAGCGAGAGAGACAGAGAGAAAGCGAGAGAGAGAGAGAAGGCGAGAGAGACAGAGCGAGAAGAGAGCGAGAGCAGCGAGGAGTAAGAAGAGTGAGGGTAGAGAGCTATAGAGGATAGGAGAGAGAAGAGAGAGCGAGAGAGAGAAAGCAGAGCGAGGAGAGAGTATAGAGGGAGATAGAGAGGGAGAGAGTAGATAAGAGAGAGGAGTTGGACAGATAGAGAGGGGAGAGAGAATAGAACGTTAGAGCGTGGAGGAGAGTAGAAAGCAGCGAGAGAGAGAAAAAGTGAGAGAGAGAGAGAGAGAGAGAATGCTCGAAGCGATACAGGATACAAGTTGGTACATAGAAGCACATAGAAGCAATGCCACCAAAAGAATAGCTGACCTGTAGGTGATCAGTCATGCTGTCAGTAAAAGGTCAAACACTCAAATCTCTCTACAGTGCTGGGCAGTCTCAGGCTATCTGAGAGAATGGCATGTAAAGCTATTCATCCAGGCGGGTAACATTTATTCAATAAAAAAATAAAATGATTATTGATGTTGAAAAGATTGAAAAGATTGAATATGTTGGTAATGGTAGTGAGTATTATCATTAGCAAATACAAATTCCCTAGTTTGTGACTGGTCAGTCTTGAAACTCACCCAGTGACAGAGCCCATTAACCGACTTTGCCTGTTTCTGTTGATCTTAGAATGATATGAGTGGTTTGTGTTATATACGTAAATGAGTCCTGTTCTTAACGGGTGCTCAATAAGCCCAGTGTGCTCTGATTGGTCAGCTGGCCTACACTGTTCTGACGGGTTAACTACCAGACTGCACTGGGGCTATTTCTACAAAGGCTTTAGTTCAGTGTGATCCTGAAGTTAGTAGACCCACCTTAACAGCTAGACGCATTTAGGAGTGGTCAGTTTACACTGTTCTAGCTCTCTGGGTGCTGTGTGAGGGTGTGCTTAGCTTACTGGTAGGCGGGCATTAAGGAGTGTGTTACGGGATGACATCACTTTGTAACAGAGAAGAGGGCTGGAATTCCAGCGCAGTTGTTTCAGGCAGCTGAGAAAAGCATTTTCTCTGAGAGAGTTTCTCCTTCCAGCGTGTACTTTAATGACTTTGCAGACTGTTTACCTGCACAAAACCAAACCTCAGCAGGTGGGAAACCTCAACGACGAATCAGTCTTGCACTGCCAGACTCCTTTCACACCTTAATGTGGCTCAGAACCACTTAAACAGGAACAGGAAGTTCGACTGACACACAAAACGTCCAACCTGCTATTTGGCATGACATAGAGAAGGAGGCCTATCCCAGCGCTCAGTGGGCAGAAGACAGGAAACACCCTGGACAGGCCCCTAGTCCATCACACTGCAGCCTCAGGCATACACTCAGACCTAGAGGGGCAAGTTAGCATCTCCAGTTCACCTGTCGGGGGAAACCCACACAGACACGGAGAGACCATGTACACCTCCACAGAGAAATGACCCTGGACATCCTGCCTGGGAATCAAGCCCAGGCCCTACCCGGGTCTGTGAAGCAACAGCGTAACCCACTGCGTATAGATCGTATCGTTACAAGGGGACAGGACGAGGAGACGGGATGCAGGCGCATGTGCTTTAATGCAGAGTAAAACAGACAACAAACCAAGGAAAAAACTAGCAAACTGAGAAATACTGAACCGGATTACAAAAACAACCGACAAGGAGACAAAACCAACGGACAAGGAGACTAAACGACTAGCAGGGGAACAAACACCAGCAGGGGAACAAACACCAAGCAAGAACAAAGGGCACAACATGGAGTATGAAACAACAAGGGCTAACGAGAGACACCTGGGAAGGGGCGGGGCTACAAACAAGGGAGAGGTGAGGGGCCAGACAAGAGGGCGGAGACAGGAGGAGCAAAACACCAAAACAAACAGAAGCACATGGAACAGGACAACAAAGGGCACATGATCATGACAAGACAGAAACAGAAATCCAGAGTTACCCGAGAGAAACAGAGGCAAGACAAGACAGGACGTGACACGTATAGAGTTTACTCTCTGGTTAGGGCTAAACATGCATCCATCTTTGGGTAGCCTAGCTCTAGAATGGTGAAAGAAGCTGGAGATGATTTTTCTATGACCAAGAAGGTGGAATAATAACACAGAGAGCGCCTGTGCATCAAAAATGATGGAACCTCAATAGAATTAGCCAAATGTATTAATATGACAAGTTATTCCTAATGGGTTAACAGTACTGAGCAGCCAAAGCAGCATTAGACACCCACAGGGCTCAGCTTCAGTAAAAACCGCTGGTAACATTAACATACCAGCAGCGCCTCAATTAGAAGCGAGGCTAGAGTTCTGTTCCTGTGAGTGGCACTAGGCTGCTAAGTTACCGGCAGCCCCCTCTGACCTCGGGTTCAGCTCTGTTCAGCTGGAGATGTTTCAGTGTCAGCAGATAACCTTAAACAAACATTCCGCAGCCAACTGAGAACAGTGCCGTCACACATGTCGGCGGCTCAAAGTTTCGGTTTCCTTTCAGCTGTTACTTTTTAACCGCTCTATCGGAAGGCTTATCGCGGCCGCACGGGTGCTAGCTGCTGCGTTCTCAGCCTGGTGCAGCATGTTGCGTGGGCTTGCAGGCTGTCACACACACGCGCACGCTGCAGACGGGGTGCCATGCTCTGTCTCCAAGGTGAAGCTTTCATTTGTAGGTGAGAGAGGTAGGCCACGAATGCATCTCGCCATGAATCTCACCCTCGTACTGACCTCTGGATCCAAAAATGGACGTCCGGTTTGAATTGTGGTCTTCAGGGTCACTCTGGGTGTATATCTGGGGGTTTCTATCTGTCAGCCTTCGACCGAAACATTCCCATGGCGTCGTAGCCTCCACAGCAAAAAATAAACAATGCAAACAAGCCAGCAGCTGGCTCGGTAAAGACGTCACTGGGGAAAAGCGGTTGGGCGCTAGCCATTTTGGAGCCTCGGCCATGAGCGCCTGCGATCGGGGATCCCTGTGCCGTAAAACCTAGAAAATCCAGCCACCTTTTCCCACCACAGGACCATACAAATCACACTGACACACTGAACTCCCCCGTGCAGTTCAGTGAAACCAGGCCTCGGTTCGGGTTTCATATTTCCTAGGCCTTCGTATTTCCTCCGCTGCTCTTAAAGCATAAAATTATAGAGCCCTGCTGGAGCGGCCCAGCTCGAGATTTGATTCCTTTAAGTCAGACGGCCTCGGACTCGGGCAAGTAAATCTAGTATAACAGCCTCGGAATGAAAGAGAGAAGCCGTTTAATTTCATTAAGCCAGATGGGTGCATGCAGAGAAGGATTGCTAACAGCTGCGAGGAGGCTGGCCTTATATTCTCCAGCCCAAGAAATGATCTAAGACCCGCTCGGAGAGTTTTAGGCCATTGGAGTCCAGTTAAAAACGGCTGACCGTATGGAAAAATCTCTTTTCAGACGTACCTTCACTGCTCATTTAACACTGTTTGAAAACTCTTCATAGATGCACATCGTTCCTTCCTACGATTTACACCCTTAGCTGACACAGGCGATGCGAATGGGAACGGTGCTTTGCCATTGGATTGTGCTGTGGAGCCCAGAGCTAGCGTTTGGCTAGCGTGTACAGGCAGGTCAGGAAATACAAGGCCTTGGGGGTCCATTTAACAACACCTCTGCTAATCCTTCACCGCACACCATTAGTGGCATGTTGTTCCTTGCTAAGGGTTATTAGTTTGTTGACACAGATGATACAGTGTGAGTGGGAATCTGGGGTTAGGATTGTCCCATGCTGTAACAGCCTGTGCTAGCGCTTGGCTAGAGTGCAGAAATAGGTCAAAGAATACGAGCTGTAAATTACAGGGGGCTAGGCTCGGTATGCAGACTGGGAGTAACCGCACGTTTACCATCAAAGCTGATTCCTCTCATTTGGAACATGGATAAAACCCCAAGAGAGCTCCAGACTGGAAGGGAAACACAAAACAGCCGAAAGTTCTCACCAGCGGAATTTAGGATACTGGAGCATATGGAGTAAGACACATGGTCTACGACAAGAGTTGTAGACACATGACTACACCAGCAAAGACTGCTACCAGAGCACGACTACACCACTAAAGACTGCTACCAGAACACGACTACACCACTAAAGACTGCTACCAGAACACGACTACACCGCTAAAGACTGACTACACCACTAAAGACTCCTACCAGAACACGACTACACCAGTAAAGACTGCTACCAGAACACAACTACACCACTAAAGACTCCTACCCGAACACAACTACACCACTAAAGACTGCTACCAGAACACGACTACACCGCTAAAGACTGACTACACCACTAAAGACTCCTACCAGAACACGACTACACCAGTAAAGACTGCTACCAGAACACGACTACACCACTAAAGACTCCTACCAGAACACGACTACACCACTAAAGACTCCTACCAGAACACGGCTACACCGCTAAAGACTGACTACACCACTAAAGACTCCAACCAGAACACGACTACACCGCTAAAGACTGACTACACCACTAAAGACACGACCAGAACACGACTACACCAGTAAAGACTGCTACCAGAACACGACTACACCACTAAAGACTGACTACACCACTAAAGACTCCTACCAGAACACGACTACACCATTAAAGACTCCTACCAGAACACGACTACACCATTAAAGACTCCTACCAGAACACGACTACACCACTAAAGACTGCTACCAGAACACAACTACACCACTAAAGACTCTTACCAGAACACGACCACACCACTAAAAACTCCTACCAGAACATGACTACACCACTAAAGACTCCTACCAGAACACGACTACACCACTAAAGACTGCTACTAGAACACAACTACACCACTAAAGACTCTTACCAGAACACGACTACACCACTAAAAACTCCTACCAGAACACGACTACACCACTAAAGACTCCTACCAGAACACGACTACACCATTAAAGACTGCTACCAGAACACGACTACACCACTAAAGACTCCTACTAGAACACGACTACACCACTAAAGACCTCTACCAGAACACGACTACACCACTAAAGACCGCTACCAGAAAACGACTACAGCACTAAAGACTCCTACAGAACAAGGCTACACCACTAAAGACTCCTACCAGAACACGACTACACCACTAAAGACTGAATACACCACTAAAGACTGCTACCAGAACACGACTACACCACTAAAGACCTCTACCAGAACACGACTACACCACTAAAGACTGCTACCAGAACACGGCTACACCACTAAAGACTGCTACTAGGACACGACTACACCACTAAAGACTCCTACCAGAACACGACTACACCACTAAAGACTCCTACCAGAACACGACTACACCACTAAAGACTGCTACCAGAACACGACTACACCACTAAAGACTGCTACTAGGACACGACTACACCACTAAAGACTCCTACCAGAACACGACTACACCACTAAAGACTGCTACCAGAACACGACTACACCACTAAAGACTGCTACTAGGACACGACTACACCACTAAAGACTGCTACCAGAACACGAATACACCACTAAAGACTGCTACCAGAACACGACTACACCACTAAAGACTGCTACCAGAACACAACTACACCACTAAAGACTGCTACCAGAACACAACTACACCACTAAAGACTGCTACCAGAACACGACTACACCACTAAAGACTGCTACCAGAACACGACTACACCACTAAAGACTGACTACACCACTAAAGACTCCTACCAGAACACGACTACACCGGTAAAGACTCCTACCAGAACACGACTACACCATTAAAGACTACTACCAGAACACGACTACACCACTAAAGACTGCTACCAGAACACAACTACACCACTAAAGACTCTTACCAGAACACGACTACACCACTAAAAACTCCTACCAGAACACGACTACACCACTAAAGACTCCTACCAGAACACGACAACACCACTAAAGACTGCTACTAGAACACAACTACACCACTAAAGACTCTTACCAGAACACGACTACACCACTAAAAACTCCTACCAGAACACGACTACACCACTAAAGACTGCTACCAGAACACGACTACACCATTAAAGACTGCTACCAGAACACAACTACACCACTAAAGACTCCTACCAGAACACGACTACACCACTAAAAACTCCTACCAGAACACGACTACACCACTAAAGACTCCTACCAGAACACGACTACACCATTAAAGACTGCTACCAGAACACAACTACACCACTAAAGACTCCTACCAGAACACGACTACACCACTAAAGACTGCTACCAGAACACGACTACACCACTAAAGACTCCTACCAGAACACGACTACACCACTAAAGACTGCTACCAGAACACGACTACACCACTAAAGACTCCTACCAGAACACGACTACACCACTAAAGACTGAATACACCACTAAAGACTGCTACCAGAACACGACTACACCACTAAAGACTCCTACCAGAACACGACTACACCACTAAAGACCTCTACCAGAACACGACTACACCACTAAAGACTGCTACCACAACACGGCTACACCACTAAAGACTGCTACTAGGACACGACTACACCACTAAAGACTCCTACCAGAACACGACTACACCACTAAAGACTCCTACCAGAACACGACTACACCACTAAAGACTGCTACCAGAACACGACTACACCACTAAAGACTGCTACTAGGACACGACTACACCACTAAAGACTCCTACCAGAACACGACTACACCACTAAAGACTGCTACCAGAACACGACTACACCACTAAAGACTGCTACTAGGACACGACTACACCACTAAAGACTGCTACCAGAACACGACTACACCACTAAAGACTGCTACCAGAACACGACTACACCACTAAAGACTGCTACCAGAACACAACTACACCACTAAAGACTGCTACCAGAACACAAGTACACCACTAAAGACTGCTACCAGAACACGACTACACCACTAAAGACTGCTACCAGAACACGACTACACCACTAAAGACTCCTACCAGAACACGACTACACCACTAAAGACTGCTACCAGAACACGACTACACCACTAAAGACTGACTACACCACTAAAGACTGCTACCAGAACACGACTACACCACTAAAGACTGCTACCAGAACATGACTACACCACTAAAGACTGCTACCAGAACACGACTACACCACTAAAGACTGCTACCAGAACACGACTACACCGCTAAAGACTGACTACACCACTAAAGACTCCTACCAGAACACGACTACACCAGTAAAGACTGCTACCAGAACACAACTACACCACTAAAGACTCCTACCAGAACACGACTACACCACTAAAGACTGCTACCAGAACACGACTACACCGCTAAAGACTGACTACACCACTAAAGACTCCTACCAGAACACGACTACACCAGTAAAGACTGCTACCAGAACACGACTACACCACTAAAGACTCCTACCAGAACACGACTACACCACTAAAGACTCCTACCAGAACACGACTACACCGCTAAAGACTGACTACACCACTAAAGACTCCAACCAGAACACGACTACACCACTAAAAACTCCTACCAGAACACGACTACACCACTAAAGACTCCTACCAGAACACGACTACACCACTAAAGACTCCTACCAGAACACAACTACACCACTAAAGACTCCTACAAGAACACGACTACACCACTAAAAACTCCTACCAGAACACAACTACACCACTAAAGACTCCTACCAGAACACGACTACACCATTAAAGACTGCTACCAGAACACAACTACACCACTAAAGACTCCTACCAGAACACGACTACACCACTAAAGACTGCTACCAGAACACGACTACACCACTAAAGACTGCTACCAGAACACGACTACACCACTAAAAACTGACTACACCACTAAAGACTGCTACCAGAACACGACTACACCACTAAAGACTGACTACACCACTAGACTGCTACCAGAACATGACTACACCACTAAAGACTGCTACCAGAACACGACTACACCACTAAAGACTGACTACACCACTAAAGACTGCTACCAGAACACGACTACACCACTAAAGACTGACTACACCACTAAAGACTGCTACCAGAACACGACTACACCACTAAAGACTGCTACCAGAACATGAATACACCACTAAAGACTGCTACCAGAACACGACTAGTAACGTTCAACACGGTATCTAATCAGGAGAAAGTCATAAGAGCCGAAGAAAGAAACAACCAGCTCGAGTCGGGGAGGGTCCACAACACTGTGGCTCTAGCGAACACAGCCTGACTCATTGACTCAGTGCAGTAGCAAGTGGGGACGTTGTGTGTTTTGTGCGATATTGAGCCAGACATGATCAACTATTTATGAGGTTTTGTCCGATTTCAGCCGTGATTTCAACTATCCTGGATTCCCAGCTTGCTAAGGTCACGCCCCGCCGTCTGTAGGCCACTCACCAGACAAACAATGAGTCCCCTGTGACTGAAACGTACCTAGTAGTGTGTAACACCGCAACGAGCACCAATAACAGCTGTGATTGGATTTGACATGGACTGGATATCAATGTTCAGACACACTAATATCAAAGTACTGGTCAGTTGGTTCCAGATTTGGTGGAGGCCTTCCCTGGCACAATTCCGAGGAGAATTCCCTGTAGACTGAGGTTCTATACACCTGCCAGTTGAGTTTAATACTAACAACCAGTGGGCAATATAGAAAACATGCAGCACAATGCCAATGGACTCCCAGCACTTATTGGGCAATGGGCAGGAAACACCCTGGACTGGCTGCCAGTCCATCACAGGACAGACACATCACATTCACTCATCAGACTCTTCAAACCTAGCGAGGCAATGTAGCCTCTCCAGTTCACCTGACTGCATGTCTTTGGACTGTGGGAGGAAAGCCAACACGGTGAGCACAGAAAGGCCCCCAGATGCCCAAACTGGGAAACGAACCTGGGCCCTTCTTGCTGCGAGGCAATAGTGCTAGCCACTGCACCCACAATGCACCTTAAACTCACCTTATTATGATTTAGAGACCCCCAAACGCAGGCGGAAATCACGTATTATGGCTACAGCGAGAGGGGGTTAAACTGTGGGGAGGTCTGACTTACTCAGTAAAGGTCGTATGACTAAGTTTGAAAAGTAATCAGCATCCCTGTGTCTCACTGTCTCCAAGGCGACAACACATACCTGCGCCAGAGGAACACTGTCATTAGAGCAGCGGGGCTTAAACATTAGCCAGCTTGTTATTATCTGCACTAATGAAGCTAATTACCAATCACACCCTGATTAGCACTGATACAAACGCACTACCTCTCCAGCCCCGAGCTCGTCAACCCAACAGAGCATTTCATACCCACCCACATTCCCAGCTCTCACAGCTGCAGCAGGTAGACACAGTTACCATGGGCCTATAAGAGCGCAGGCAGGCACGTCCAGCAGAGGGACACGTTTGGAGGTCACATGTTGAATGGAGGATTGCTTAGCCGGCCAAGATGGCATTATAGTTATCAGTTATACTATCAAAGTTATGTGCAGTTATGAAAATATTAGTAATATTGAGTTATTCTGATATAGTTAAGTTTAGGTGAACTAAGTGTTGAATACAGTAGGCAAAAGTCAGATGATGCCAGAGTGTAACACCTCCGCCTTTTTACGAAACCCACTCAAATGATTTTTGTCTACTCGAGGTCTGCTGAGTTTTTAACCAAGCTGGGTAAAACTGCCTTTAGTTATTGTGAGAGCAGGAACAAGCTACACGCTACTCTAAAGCTTCACAACATTTTAATTTCTAATTGTGTTATTTCTGTTTTATAAATATTTTGGTTAAATATTGTTTTTATAAATGTATTTATTTATTTAATTATAGAATATTACATTTATTTTTTTTGTTTATGTTGTTTTTCTTATATTTTTTTTATACTGTTACATCATTTCTTTTACTGTTACTTTATTTCTTTTACTGTTACTTTATTTCTTTTACTGTTACATCATTCCTTTTACTGTTACTTTATTTCTTTTACTGTTACATCATTCCTTTTACTGTTACTTTATTTCTTTTACTGTTACTTTATTTCTTTTACTGTTACTTTATTTCTTTTACTGTTACATCATTCCTTTTACTGTTACTTCATTTCTTATACTGTTACTTTATTTCTTTTACTGTTACATCATTCCTTTTACTGTTACTTTATTTCTTTTACTGTTACTTTATTTCTTTTACTGTTACATCATTCCTTTTACTGTTACTTCATTTCTTATACTGTTACTTTATTTCTTTTACTGTTACATCATTCCTTTTACTGTTACTTTATTTCTTTTACTGTTACTTTATTTCTTTTACTGTTACTTCATTTCTTTTACTGTTACATCATTTCTTTTTTTTTTCTTTATTGTTTATTTTTATTGTTATTTTATCTTTCCTGTGGCTCTCAGCTACCTTGTAAAGCCCCCCCTCAATATAAACTTGAGCTTAAATAATGAATTAAATAAATATAAAAATATACATCTATTTTTGGTATTTTCCAGCCTTTTCTATTTTTAACAGTTTTGAACCGTCTGGCGAAGACTCCACTGGAATGTGTGTTGATGGGCCGAACCTTATCATTCAAAGGAGAGCCCCATAATTAAATAGCTCCATCAGAAATGAGCCCTTTACTGGAAAGACTGGTTCCAAATATCCTACGATTTCAAACACGTCAAGGCAGTGACTGCTGTGTCTGATCCACTCGTACCACGGCAACACACTGTTCTGAGAATGATCCACCGTCCACATAATACCTGCTCTGTGGTGGTCCTGTGGGGGTCCTGACCATTGAAGAACCGGGTAATACAGTATACAGAGAAACAGGTGGGCTACAGTCTGGACCTGTACACCTACAGAGTGTCCTATATGGTCAGTGGAGCTGGTAGAATGGACTCTGTGTGTAGAAACAAGGTGGATGCACCTTATAAGGTGGTGAGTCAGTGTCGTAGTAGTGAAATCTGTTCCCTGTGTGTCTCGAAACCACAAAGACCGCAGAGGGAACTATGTAAATAGCCGCTGACATGCTGGTGTAAAGGTTTTCCTGAGGCATAGTTGCACTAATAGACTTGTGTTTGGTCATTAGGCGCAGTGTTTAGCCTCCATGAGGACAGTGTAATTGTCCAGAAAACAGTTTTCCACATCTGGAAACACTCCGCAATCCCCTTTGTAGCGTAATGCTAACTGTCACTGGCTGTGCAGCAACAGCACTACAAGCCAGGGTCCGGCAGTGCCGGCCAAAAATCTCCATACATCCTATGAGTTTCCAGGAAACACAGGGCATTCACTCACGGGAACGGATGGCGCTCCACGGCTCTCAACAGAACAACACGAATGAGGAACATGGAGGCAGAAGCACACTGCATGGCCAAATGCCCGTAGCCATGTGGCTGTTCTGGGTTTAGAAGTCTAACACAGGCATGAGAAATGCCAGCTCAGGCCGTTCTACCCACAGCAGAAAGGGGTCGAAGTGGCACTAAGGTGCCAGTAGGGGCCCCGCTTAGCTGGCAGTTCCCAGAAGCAACTGTCACTGGCCTGCAGTTCACAGAGACACTCAGAATGTTTCAACAGTCCTGTAGGAGACAGGAAAAGGCTGCAGGGAATTCGGGACAGAAGTGAGAGACTCGCCACGGTGCTGCAGGGCTTCGAGAAAACATCACTGTTGGATAACCATGCTGGAGGGAACCGGCTGACATGATCTCACTGGCATTACGTGGAATGCTTGATTAGCTGCACTGTAATGTTTTTCTTAGTCTTAAGGCCTGTCGGATCTCAAGAGGCCTTCTGACATCTACTCAACACCCAAGCAGCACACAAACACATGTACTGCTGTCGTTTATCTCCATCTATCACTTTCCATGTAGAACAACTCATGTCATACCTCATAGCAGCGCTCCAGCCGAACGTCAGACATGGGTTTTCTTTGGCGTTACGAGGCTAATCCAGCTGATCAGGAGTTTGCACCATGCAGTCTATTAAAACCAATCATCAAAAGAACAGCTGCACCCAGAGTGGGGTTGCGGTGCTGTTGGGAAGAAAGATAAAGGTGACCAGGATCAATAACTGATGATAAATTTAGACGGATATGATCAATATTTACTGAGCTACACATACAGAAGTCTGTCTCTCAGTATGGCGTAGCCCCGTCGTGTTTGCTAACGCACCATGCCAGGCGTCTCGGCATCATGGAGCTGTAGAGGTTCCTAATGGTGTCCTGTGATAATCCATCTAAGGTTGTCACCTTTCAGAAATGAAAATGAAGGACGGGGGGCGTCATCAGCCGAGTCATCAGGCTACTGAACAGCCAGTAGTGCTGAGGCACCGATATATGGACCTGGTTCAGCACATCTCACCTATATCATCTAAACGACGATCTCCATGGACAATCATCACTCTGCACTTTACATTAGCATATTTACACTGCACATACAGACTGACCTACTGCTATCTTCCATCCACACTGTATACCTGTAGTGTATGTATATATATATATATATATATATATATATATATATATATATATACATCAATATTCTATGCCCTGTATATACCCTGCCTCTCTCATCTACCTCAGCCTTACCATAGTGCTATATGGTAATGTGTACATCTGGATATATCATAGTTTTTATTCATAACTTTTTAGTGCTCAGTATTATAAATATTTATTGTCTAATGTATATGTTTGTATTGAAGTACTGTAAGGGACTACACACCTCAGTTTTTCACTCACCTTCACACCTGTGAAAATGTGATGTGACAATAAAAGTGATTTGATTTTGATTAGATTAGATTAGATTAGATTAGATTTTGATTTTGATTTTGATTTTGATTTTGATTTTGGATTTGATTTGATTTGATTTGATTTTGGTTTGATTTTGATTTTGGATTGATTTTGGATTTGGATTTGATTTGATTTGATTTGATTTGATTTGATTTGATTTTGATTTTGATTCTGATTTGATTCTGGTTTGATTTTGATTTTGGATTTGATTTGATTTGATTTGATTTGATTTGATTTGATTTTGATTCTGATTTTGGATTTGATTTGATTTGATTTGATTTGATTTTGATTCTGATTTTGGATTTGATTTGATTTGATTTGATTTGATTTGATTTGATTTGATTTGATTTTGATTTTGATTTTAATTCTGATTCTGATTTTGGATTTGATTTGATTTGATTTGATTTGATTTGATTTGATTTGATTTGATTTGATTTGATTTGATTCTGATTTTGATTTGATTCGATTTGATTCGATTTGATTTAGGCACACAGTTAGCACAATGCTAACAGGTGAGGATAAGCCTTCACTGTTATTTAGCCACATTAGCCTTGTAGCTCCCATTCGAAGCTGCCAGCTTGGACAGCTTTTTGAATGAGACCCAACACAGCACAGCCAATAAGGACAGAGCTCGTTTACATATATTACTCTTAAAGGCACAGTAATAAAAACATGCAGTTTAGTTGTGAGGCATGAAGGGAGGTTGGAAAATAGTCATGAGTGCAATCGGACTTCCTTCCGTACATACATCCACACAAATGGTAGAAAATGTAGGACATGGGCCCTTTAAAGCATTCCAACTGTGGGGTAATGGAGCTAGAGCGGGATCATGTGCTGTGTATCTGTAGTGGGGGTCAGTGCTGGGGGGTTGGACAGGGATTAGTGGGAAAAACCCCGAAGCTGACTCATGTGTCTTAAACATATAGAGTACTGGCATTCCCAAACCCACGTCCACCGTGTGGACTGCTTCTCTAAGGCTAGCCTGACCTTGTCTCTGTCAGCAGCCAGACCCGTATCACCTTATGTCTGATCCCTCAGCTGTCACAGTTGTTGCCAAGTGTTAGTCTGTCATCATGGCACGCGGTGGACATCAGCAGAGCTTCAGCCACGTCTGATGAAATGTAGGAACACTGCTACTATTGGCCAAAGGCTGGAGGACACATACATCAGCTTCATATGCAAATTCAGAATCTATGTGTTTTGTATAAGGTGCATTTCCCGCCCTGCGATTGCTGGGAAAGGTCATGGTAAGGGATATTACCATTAGGAAAACTTAAGGAAAACAAACTTCTGGAACAAAGTGTGTGGTCTGTGTGTGGTTTTAGGCCAATTGTTCTCTGAGTGGACAGTTTAGAGCAGTTTCTACCATGTGTGTTTGCGCATAGAGGAATTTGCCAGAGAGCAGTGGGCAGCCCTGCCCTTGGCACCTGGGGAGCAGTTGAGGGTTAGGTACCTCAAGGGCACTTCAGTCATTACTGTCAGCTCAGGTAATTGAACCGGGAACCCTCCGGTTAGAAGGCTAGTTCCCCAACCTCCAGATACCCGAAGGGTACAAAGTGCAGGACTAATCAATGCGAGCTTATTCAAATCTGCTACAACGGTGCTATGTTGGTGGGTTTCCTGTTTGCTTCAGGTCATTCCACAAGATTTCTATTGGATTAAGCTCAGGACTTTGACTCGTTCCAGAAGCTTTCTGGCATGTCCATGAGCTCTTTAGCAAACTGCACACAGCAGCAATGCTATTTTTAAAGAGCAGGAAGGTTCTTCCAGGAAGTGTGCAGAGAAGATCATCACAGATCCATCACACTCTGGCCATCACCTGTTCCAGCGTCTTCCCTCAGGCCAGCGCTTTAGCCAAATGAGGATCAAGACAACCAGGCTACAGAGAAGCTTCTTCCCACATGCCATCACACTCATGAACAGCTGAACATTACAATCCACATTATACTCCACACTCGGGACACTTTTCTCACTTCCTGTTCGGCTGTACTGACTGTCTCAGACTGGTGCTCCATCCTCTGTACTGACTGTCTCAGACTGGTGGTCCATCCTCTGTACTGACTGTCTCAGACTGGTGGTCCTTCATCTGCACTGACTGTCCCAGACTGGTGCTCCATCATCTGTACTGACTGTCTCAGACTAGTCTCAGACTGGTGCTCCATCCTCTGTACTGACCGTCTCAGACTGGTGCTCCATCCTCTGTACTGACTGTCTCAGACTGGTGCTCCTTCCTCTGTACTGGCTGTCTCAGACTGGTGCTCCATCCTCTGTACTGACTGTCTCAGACTGGTGCTCCTTCATCTGTAATGACTGTGTCAGACTGGTGCTCCATCCTCTGTACTGACTGTCTCAGACTAGTCTCAGACTGGTGGTCCTTCATCTGCACTGACTGTCTCAGACTGGTGCTCCATCCTCTGTACTGACTGTCTCAGACTAGTCTCAGACTGGTGCTCCGTCCTCTGTACTGACTGTCTCAGACTGGTGCTCCATCCTCTGTACTGACTGTCTCAGACTGGTGCTCCATCATCTGTACTGACTGTCTCAGACTGGTGCTCCATCCTCTGTACTGACTGTCTCAGACTGGTGCTCCATCATCTGTACTGACTGTCTCAGACTGGTGCTTCATCCTCTGTACTGACTGTCTCAGACTGGTGCTCCGTCCTCTGTACTGACTGTCTCAGACTGGTGCTCCATCATCTGTACTGACTGTCTCAGACTGGTGCTCCGTCCTCTGTACTGACTGTCTCAGACTGGTGCTCCATCCTCTGTACTGACTGTCTCAGACTGGTGCTCCGTCCTCTGTACTGACTGTCTCAGACTGGTGGTCCATCCTCTGTACTGACTGTCTCAGACTGGTGCTCTGTCCTCTGTACTGACTGTCTCAGACTAGTCTCAGACTGGTGCTCCGTCCTCTGTACTGACTGTCTCAGACTGGTGCTCCATCATCTGTACTGACTGTCTCAGACTAGTCTCAGACTGTTGCTCCATCATCTGTACTGACTGTCTCAGACTGGTGCTCCATCCTCTGTACTGACTGTCTCAGACTGGTGCTCCATCATCTGTACTGACTGTCTCAGACTGGTGCTCCATCCTCTGTACTGACTATCTCAGACTAGTCTCAGACTGGTGCTCCATCCTCTGTACTGAATGTCTCAGACTGGTGCTCCATCCTCTGTACTGACTGTCTCAGACTGGTGCTCCATCCTCTGTACTGACTATCTCAGACTAGTCTCAGACTGGTGCTCCATCCTCTGTACTGACTGTCTCAGACTGGTGCTCCATCCTCTGTACTGAATGTCTCAGACTGGTGCTCCATCCTCTGTACTAACTGTCTCAGACTAGTCTCAGACTGGTGGTCCATCCTCTGTACTGACTGTCTCAGACTGGTGCTCCATCCTCTGTACTGACTATTTCAGACTAGTCTCAGACTGGTGCTCCATCCTCTGTACTGAATGTCTCAGACTGGTGCTCCATCCTCTGTACTGACTGTCTCAGACTGGTGCTCCATCCTCTGTACTGAATGTCTCAGACTAGTCTCAGACTGGTGCTCCATCCTCTGTACTGAATGTCTCAGACTGGTGCTCCATCCTCTGTACTGACTGTCTCAGACTGGTGCTCGTTCCTCTGTACTGACCGTCTCAGACTGGCGCTCCTTCATCTGTACTGACTGTCTCAGACTGGTGCTCCGTCCTTTGTACTGACTGTCTCAAACTGGTGCTCCGTCCTCTGTACTGAATGTCTCAGACTGGTGCTCCATCCTCTGTACTGACTGTCTCAGACTGGTGCTCGTTCCTCTGTACTGACCGTCTCAGACTGGTGCTCCTTCATCTGTACTGACTTTCTCAGACTGGTGCTCCGTCCTTTGTACTGACTGTCTCAAACTGGTGCTCCGTCCTCTGTACTGACTGTCTCAGACTGGTGCTCCATCCTCTGTACTGACTGTCTCAGAATGGTGGTCCTTCCTCCTTTATCTGTACTACCTGTCTCAGACTGGTGGTCCTTCCTCTGTACTGACTGTCTCAGACTGGTGTCTGATGTGATCATGTTTCCTGCCTCCTGAACGATGGTTCTATTAAACCATGACTGTGTACAATATAAAGAGCTTGACCGGCAGCAATAATAGGAATGGCATTCCAGGAATTCAGGAAACTGAGGCATGCTGTTCCTTCTGGACAGTTGAATAATGAACTGTGTTGAAAGGATTACATAACAGGAACTCCTGGAATACCGTTCCCATTATTGCTGTTGTTTTGGGTCTTCAGACTGCGAATAGCCGTGGCTGAATCACAGAATCATCCATGAAGGTGTACAAACGTTCACCATGCTGAAATTCCTATATCCAGGAGTGCTAGAACCGAATCTGCGTGTTTATTCAGACCAACAATAAACAACATTAAAAAGGCAACCCAACTGACAGTTCCACTGACCAATAATCTCCTCCCCATGTAAACTGGGCGGTCCTAATCTTCCACAAGCATTTCCTGAACAATCACAAGGCTGATGTCTATAGCCCCGCCCACACAAAACAGTATCAGAAGCAGAGAAGCTTTGCGAACTGAAGCTGACCAGCTTTGCCCAAAGCTAGCAAGTTTTGACCTTTGCTAACATTGCACCAGTTCCCTCAGTTGTGGTCATAATGACCATCATTCAACAGCCATTAAGTTATACATCACGCTCAGACATCACATAAACCACATCATCAACGTCCAAAGGAAAACAAGTATCTCCAAAACTGCAGCTTTACAGGAGAGGCCAAAAAACTCATTCAATTTTAATGTAAGTCAATGGAACCAGACGTCTTTCCAAGCAGTTCCAGGGCCATTTCTATTGGTCCATTCGTCATGCATAGAAGTCAAAATGAGCAAAAATGGAGATAAATTTTTTTCATTGGACAGCGACGACATACATTGTTTTATCATTTTTCTTTTCCATACGTTTGTCCATTACGCTACACTCCTTCGCTAACAGGAATCACAGGATTGGAGATGCAGCGGTTCAATGAATCCTTTTAACAGCCTTCTAATGAGATGTGTTGGGTAGGAGTTCTAGAATGTTCTCGCCAACACCCTGAACACTTCTCTCACTGGTAGAAGGAAGCATAGCAGGGCACCACACAAAATGTGAGAGTGGTCTCTCAGACTCAGATTTAGAATGGTTGGAGTCACTGGGAAATCACAACCTGGTGGAGTACCACAAGGCTACGCTTTAGGGCCTCTTCGGTTTCTCCTTGTCCATGTAGCCTCACAGTTTTACTGATGACCTGCAATCATACATTTCCATTCCTTCTGATGACCAATAGTTGACAGGCGGGCCAGGCATGTTTCAGATATTTCCCAGTGGATGTCTTCTATGACTAAATGAGGACACAGCTGGAATGCTGATGCTCAGTACTAAAACCCAGAAGCTTGGCTGATCTCAGGTGCAGAGAAGCTTGTTGATGGTGTTGGTACAAGCAGAGTTGACCGCAAATGGCCCTTACCCACGTCCTTCCATAACATTTCTACTGGATTAAGGTCTGTCAGACAGATGTCCTGATGTTCTCCTTTAGAGTTTGCTGGTATAAGTCAGAATTCATCGTTCCATTAATGGTGTTAGGCCGTCCTGGCCCGGATCCAGCAATACAGGCCCAAACCATGATACTACCACCACCATGTTTCACAGATGGGATAAGGATATTATATGAGTTTGTGTGGGTGTGTGTTTCCTCCATTTGTATACAACCTGTCTGATTGTATCTGGAACAGCCCTGTCCGCCTGTTTAATAGGAATAGAGTTCAGAGTCTGTCAACGACCTTAAAACTGCAGCTTACCTCACACCAATACACGTCTCAGCTCTGCAGACACTGACCTTCATTAACATACAGATAACCCCGAGAATCTCTGTCAGGCATTAAACTGTTGTCTTCAGGTCCATCTTTTATTTAAGCTCAGTGCACACTTTTAACACGCCCCCTCTTTAACTTGCTGTTCAATTAAAATTCAGCCTCTTTGTTATTTATCTTCTAAATTAGCTCATTCTCATAGTTTGTTTCTGTTACTATGCACAGCCAGTGTTAGGGGTGGTAGGTGGCCTGTTAAGTGACCTGTTGTGGCCAGCTGGAACCAGCTTAGGTCAGCTTGGAGTTTCAGCAGGGTCAGTCTTTTGCCATGCTGAAGAATCCCTAAATCATCCAGGACTTGGTTTAGGAGTTTATCATGGTGTTCTGGAACGTGCCACAGCCAGTACTAGTCACAACCGCAGTTGATGTACACCAGGCCACGGAAACTCTACTCTCACTT
>JAMWET010005691.1:32500-124811 GCA_024036415.1 Prochilodus magdalenae
TGTTTCCAGTCCATATCTCCAGTCTATATGTCCAGTCCATATCTCCAGTCCACATCTCCAGTCCATACCTCCAATCCATATCTCCAGTCTATATGTCCAGTCCATATCTCCAGCCTATATCTCCAGTCCATACCTCCAGTCCATACCTCCAGTCCATACTTCCAGTCCATACCTCCAGTCTATATCTCCAGTCCATACTTCTAGTTCATGTTTCCAGTCCATACCTCCAGTCTATATCTCCAGTCCATACCTCCAGTCCATATTTCCAGTTACCTGATGTAACAATACAATCCAGGGCCCATTGGAAGGTTGTATCGCGGTCCTCTGCCCTGTGGAAGCTGGAGTCTTGGTTCTATCATGTGGGTGTTTGGAGCGAGAGCACATCACTCTAAAGTCCTGTAGTGTGAAGTTGATTACTCTTGTTTTCACAAGGAGCTCTAAGTTTCTCTGGCTCTCCAGGCCTCCACTGCGGACGAGCATCTCAGCAAGGCTGCCAAGTACGCACCACAGGAGGATACAAATTTGCAAGACTCCGGGTTCTTCATCTCCTTATTGGAAAGGGCAGATCACACTCACCTCCACAGTGATCAGAGCGGGTGGTTGGAGAAGGAGCGAGCTGCCCTATAGTCCTGTAAAGTTGATTATTCTGGTTTTATTCATGATGTCATCAGCTCTAAAAACCCTCATCCTGGTCACACGAGCCAGGAGCGGGACGCTACGCACTATTATCCTGATGGACACCATCTACAAATGCATGAAAACACTTATTCATTTATTCATGTATCTTCTGAGCCTCTTATCCTTCTCAATGTGGGTGCGCTGGAACCTATCCCAGCACTGTTTGGACGGAAGGCAGGAAATTCCCTGGACAGGCCACCAGGCAAATGCAAATGCTGTTTCAGTGAAATGCATTGACATATTCCTAAAGCCTTTTGTTTGGCTGTTTTTGCATCCCCCCTGGTGTTCTCCCTAGTTGAACTGGATGCAGGTCTAGGTCTCAGACATCTGATCCTACCAGCGATAGGGGGTGAGAGCTAGCAGAACGTCCTCGGAGTCTGTGGAAGGCTGTGGCATCCTATGGGACTGAGCGCGTGACTGACAGGGCCAGCATTGAGACGCCGGGCCCTGTTTGACCTTTCATAAAATTAGCTCTGTGATTATGGTCACTTCCGTAATGAGTCATGACAGATCTACCGCTGAACCTTTCCTGAATGAGCACGGATGCATATTTGTGATCAATGGTCCTTTGACTATGTTGTTGAATCTGCATGTGCTGCCTATGCCAGCATGGTCTGTTTACCTTAGCAGCCCCTACACCGGACTGACTCAGTCCAGTAATAAACCAGCCTATCGTGGAGTCCAGGAGCAAAGTGCATCCCTTTCCTCTACACTGCCACCCTTAAAACCCAATTGGAAAATGATGTAATCTTACGATTTCAAAGCAGGAGCCGCCTTCACAAAGGATCAAACGGGACAGTTCCTCCGAGCTGAAGGCAAGGAGAGCAGAGAGGCCCTTAAATGAGCTTAGAGGGTGTAGACCAACAGAGGGCCTATTCAGCGGCAGTGTCCCGATGCAGGTATGTTAAACAAGCCTGTGTTTGTGCTGGTGGAGAGTTTAGCTGGAAACCAAAAACCACGGGAGCAGCAGAAGGCCAGAAAGGTTCTGACCATGTCAAAAAATACCCCGGGCTCCCGGTTTAAGAGGAGTAAATATGTGCTTAGCAGGGCTAAAAACGAGACCGGCTACGGGCAAGGTGCGAGTGTCCCCAGGGAGATCACCCTGGGATCACTCAACAGCACCGACGTTCAGCGTGGCTGCCTGGAGAGCCCCGCCTTTAAGGGCTTGCTGGAAATGACTGCATGGCCTCAGAGTGACAGCCTGTGCTAGTCACTCATTCAGTGCATCCCTGAGCTTCATAAAGAACCTTTATCTGCTGCTCCAGTGACTGATGAGCCAAGGCTCAACGCCACAGCAGCTGCACTGATAGTGGGAGCACAGTGGTCTCTGAGTGGTCTCACTGTGTGCACAATACTCCTTCACTTGAAGTGAGAAATCCAATTTGATAGCCCAAATCAGCCACATGGTTGGTGTGCCAAGCTTTTGATGGAGCTGCAAGGCTAATGTCGTAATGGAGGCTAGAACAAAGTGTCATGTGAAGTCATCCCTCACGTGGATTTTAGTCATCTCCGATATTTGCGTGTGTGGTTTGTGACATTGGAATGACATACTGTGGACAGTAAAACCCAACATAAGTGCCCTCCACATGAATAAAACCAGGCCATGCAGTCTCCACAGATAACCAGCAGCGGTAGAATGGGTCGTACTGACGAGCTCAGTGACTTCACTGTCCTGGGATGCCATCTTAACCACAAGTCAGTTCATGAAATTCCTGCCCTGCTAAATCTCTTGTGAATAAGAGGCATCTAGGGGCAACAAGAACTTAGCTATGAAGTGGTAGGCCACACAAACGCTGGAATCAGCTGTCCGATGTTGAATCAGTCCCTCCTGACTAAGACTGGGTGATATGGACCAAACATCATGTCTCAGGTACAGGGTTTCCTTCAACATGTCAATATAATGCTATATGAAGTAAGTGGCTGTGGTGGGTTCAAGCGCACAAGGAGGGAGGAGGTGCTGGGTTGCACTGCACCGCGTATGGCATATAGTATATCATCATATTTATATAATATATTTATATATAATATAATTTTATATAATTTCAAATTAAATTAGGTTTTTGCCCTCTCCTGTAAAGTTACCAATTTGGATTATATATATATATATATACAGTGAGGAAAATAAGTATTTGAGCACCCTGCAACTTTGCAAGTTTTCCCACTTAGAAATCATGGAGGGGTCTAAAATTTTCATCTTAGCTGCATGTCCACTGAGAGAGACATCACTATGTATGATTTTTTAATTATTTATTTTTGTGTTGCTGCTGTAAATAAGTATTTGAACACCTGTGAAAATCAATGTTAATATTAGGTACAGTAACCTTTGTTTGCAATTACAGAGGTCCCGTAGTTTTTCACCAGGTCTGCACACACTGCAGCAGGGATTTTGGCCCATTCCTCCACACAGATCTCCTCCAGATCAGCCAGGTTTCTGGGCTGTCGCTGAGGAACGAGGAGTTTGAGCTCCCTCCAAAGATCTTCTATAGGGTTTAGGTCTGGAGACTGGCTAGGCCACTCCAGAACCTTGATATGCTTCTTACGGAGCCACTCCTTGGTTATCCTGGCTGTGTGCTTTGGGTCATTGTCATGTTGGAAGACCCAGCCTCGACCCATCTTCAATGCTCTAACTGAGGGAAGGAGGTTGTTCCCCAAAATCTCGCACTACATGGCCCCGGTCATCCTCTCCCTAATACAGTGCAGTCGTCCTGTCCCATGTGCAGATAAACACCCCCACAGCATGATGCTCCACCCCCATGATTCACAGTAGGAATGGTGTTTTTGGGATGGTACTCATCATTCCTCGTCCTCCAAACACGGCGACTGGAATTAAGACCATCTGACCACAGAACCCAGTCCGAGGGAGATGGACAGTCATGTTTAGCTTCTTCCATTTTCTAATAATTGCTCCAGCAGTTGATCTTTTTTCACCAAGCTGCTTGGCGATTGCCCGGTAGCCCTTTCCAGCCTTGCGGAGGTCAACAATTTTGTCTCTGGTGTCTTTGGACAGCTCTTTGGTCTTAGCCATGTTAGTAGTTGGAGTCTTACTGATTGTGTGGGGTGGACAGGTGTCTTTATGCAGCTCACGACCTCAAACAGGTGCTTCTAATGTAGAATAATAAGTGGAGTGGAGGTGGAGTTTTTAGAGGCAGACTAACAGGTCTTTGAGGGCCAGAATGTTTGCTGATTGACAGGTGTTCAAATACTTATTTACAGCAGTAACACACAAATAAATTATTAAAAAATCATACATTGTGATTTCCAGGGTTTTTTTTTAGATTATGTCTCTCACAGTGGACATGCAGCTAAGATAAAAATTTCAGACCCCTCTATGATTTCTAAGTGGGAGAACTTGCAAAGTCGCAGGGTGTTCAAATACTTATTTCCTTCACTGTATATATATATATATATGTAGTTCTATTTATTGCCGCTGGAAGCTACATCAGCACAGGAGCAACTGTGGAGCCTGGACGAAGTGGGTTTCCACAGCCGAGTGGCTGCACTCAAGCCTAATATCACTAAGCGCAATGCCAAGTGTTGTCTGGAGTAGTGTAAAGCACCACCACTGGAGACCCCGGGTAAATATGAAGAATATTTTAATGTACTAGAAATGTACTTTAATAGGTACTTGAGTATCTCTGAATGAATCTAAGAGGTTCATTTACATGACTCTTTAATCCAGAGTGTCAGGGACAAAGAACTCGGGTCGACGTGAGCAGAGCTAAAAGTCACTTTGGTTTATTACACAATGTGATGGTCCAATTAAGCAGCAACACACAGTACAACATAAGGGGCAAGCCAAAAACGTAGTCGGGAACAGGCAGAGTTCAGAACCAGGAGAGACAAGCAACGCTGAGAGGGAAAGGCTAGCCGAATGGTCAGAAGACGAGAATGAAGGTCAGGAGCCAAAGAGTGATAGATACAGACAGTAAGCAGAAGAGAAGGTTAGGGACGAAAAGGGATCAAAACCAGAATAGCAGATACACATGGAAACCGCTCAGAATTACAAACGACAGTCTGGCAAAGCTTCGCAAATGTGGAAGCGCCAAGGAGATGTATAAATAGGAGGGCTTAATTACGTTCAGCTGTTACTACAATTCTGGTGATGGAGAGCGGAACAGATTGGAAGGCTGTGGCACGCGTGTGTGTGGCATTATCGAGCGTTGCCCTCTGGGAAGTTGAGTCCGGAGAGACACGGGAGCAGGGAAGACCCAGAAGCGTGACACAGAGCGACTTACGAGGCTAATCATATTACAGGTAGGCCAGTGTAGTGTTAGGAGTCTTGCCCAGGGACTCTTATCGGTGTACCACAGCACAGTCACCCAGACCGGGAATCCAACCCAGTCTCCCACCTGGGATGGTAGTATTGAGCTACACATACAGAAGTCTGTCTCTCAGTATGGCGTCGGGCGCCGTGTTTGCTAACCCAACATGCCAGTCCTGGTTAACTTTTTGGGATATACACAAAGTGTGTAAATTAGACTTTTGGTCAGACTGCAGCTTTAAGTGCACTGCCTGAGTGCTGCTATAGTACCAACACAGGGCAGGAATGCTTGGAGAGGAAAGTGGACTGAATGGAGTTGGATTGCATAAATTGCATTAGAGATGGAGAGGGTGGTCTCGAAGGTCAATCACAGAGGAATTAGGACAAAAGTGCTTCCCACTGCACAATCAAGAGAGTGGTTTATTTTTAGAGCGCTCTTTCCAGCCCGTCCATGCGTAAAAACAATAACCTCCGCCCGGCGCCTATAGGACATGTGCTCCCCGACACAGTCCAACACACGATATACTGTACATTGCGTCCTGTCTCAGCCTAGACAAACGCATGCTGACAAGCAGAATAAAAACACTGAGACCTGTCAAAATGTCT
Organism: Prochilodus magdalenae; assembly: GCA_024036415.1. NCBI lineage: Eukaryota > Metazoa > Chordata > Actinopteri > Characiformes > Prochilodontidae > Prochilodus > Prochilodus magdalenae. The sequence goes on from JAMWET010005691.1 coordinate 38,046, forward strand.
GTCCTCACCTGTCCCACACACCTGGAGAATGCTTTGAAGGAGGTGACATGAAGATTGCTGCAGTTCACTGGGTTGGAGTGGAGTCATTCTGATATGTGGCCAAACAAATGCATGTATTCAAAACATAGAGAGCCAAAATACAGAATTCCCCTCTAAAGACAGAATTCCTCTCAAAATACAGAATTCCACTCAAAATACAGAATTCATTTTAAAAGACAGAATTCCCTTCAAAAGACAGAATTCCACTCAAAAGACAGAATTCCCTTCAAAAGACAGAATTCCACTCAAAAGACAGAATTCCCTTCAAAAGACAGAATTCCCTTCAAAAGACAGAATTCCACTCAAAATACAGAATTCCCCTTAAAATACAGAATTCCCTTCAAAAGACAGAATTCCACTCAAAATACAGAATTCCACTCAAAAGACAGAATTCCACTCAAAAGACAGAATTCCCTTCAAAGGACAGAATTCCACTCAAAAGACAGAATTCCACTCAAAGGACAGAATTCCCTTCAAAAGACAGAATTCCTCTCTAAATACAGAATTCCATTCAAAGGACAGAATTCCACTCAAAAGACAGAATTCCACTCAAAAAACAGAATTCCCCTCAAAAGAAAGAAGTCCACTCAAAAGACAGAATTCCACTCAAAAGACAGAATTCCACTCAAAAGACAGAATTCCCCTCAAGAGAAAGAAGTCCACTCAAAAGACAGAATTCCACTCAAAAGACAGAATTCCACTCAAAAGACAGAATTCCCCTCAAAAGAAAGAAGTCCACTCAAAAGACAGAATTCCACTCAAAAGACAGAATTCCACTCAAAAGACAGAATTCCCCTCAAAAGAAAGAAGTCCCCTTAAAAGACAGAAGTCCATTCAACATTTAGAATTCCTCGCAAAAGACAGAGTTCCCAGCAAAATACAGAATTCCACCCAAAAGACAGAATTCCACTTAAAAGACAGAATTCCACCCAAAAGACAGAATTCCTCTCAAAAGACAGAATTCCCAGCAAAAGACAGAATTCCACTCAAAAGACAGAATTCCCCGGTACAGATGGAATTTCTCTCAAAAGACAGAATTCCACTCATGAGACAGAATTCCCAGCAAAAGACAGAATTCCACTCATGAGACAGAATTCCCAGCAAAAGACAGAATTCCACTCAAAAGACAGAATTCCCCTCAAAAGACAGAATTCCCAGCAAAAGACAGAATTCCCCTCAAAAGACAGAATTCCACTCAAAAGACAGAATTCCCCTCAAAAGACAGAATTCCCAGCAAAAGACAGAATTCCACTCAAAATACAGAATTCCCCGGTGCAGATGGAATTTCTCGCAAAAGACAGAATTACACTCATAAGACAGAATTCCCAGCAAAAGACAGAATTCCCCTCAAAGGACAGAATTTCACTCAATTTATTGATTGTCTTTAGGAGAAGCGTCTAGGCCTAAAACAACCCGCTTGCCCTTACAGAGGAGATGATGAAGCTGCTCCAGATCTTAGAGCATCCACAGGTGTCAGGCTGTGAGGAGAAACCTCAACAGTAGGGGTGTGGTAGGAGGTGTAGCTGTTCAAGAAGCTCCTTACTAAGAACAGATACTGATGTTGGATGAGAAGGCCTGGCTCTCAGTCTCCACTCTAATTCATCCCAAAGGTGTTCTATCAGGTGGAGGTCAGGACTCAGGCCAGTCCAGTTCCTCCACACCAAACTCGCCCACCCATGTCTTTATGGACCTTGCTTTGTGCAGTGGTGCATGGTCATGTTGGAACAGGAAGTGGCCGTCCCCAAACTGTTCCCACAAAGCTGGAATTCACTGAGCTCCTGAGAGCGACCAGTTATTTCGCCTAGGCGCTTGGTTACATACAGCTGTGGTCCAGGGAGTCTTAGGAACACCTGAATTCAGTGATCTAGATGGGCGACTGAATACTTTTGGCAATATAGTGTATGTGCTTGTTTTGTTGATGCACACAGCTGCCGGCTTGTGTTGCTTGGCGATCTCAGGGTGGAAGATATGCTGACTTACAGACTCACTGCAGAGTCATTCAGCCTCGCTCCTCCTCGGCTCTGCTGGAGCGGCTCATCCTCTGTACCTCATAGATGTGTAGGTGCCCTCTCGGGAGTAGAGACCACATGTGAACCATGGTGAAGCTCAGAGTGGCTCTTTCTGGACACTGTCTCCCTCGGCCACCTCTTTAAGGGGGTCTGGACCAGCAGGTGGCCTTGGGACCATGTTCTACAGTCATAAGCACTGTATGATTAACTTCACTGAATTGATATGTGGTGTACAGGAGAACCCACCCCCCATATGAGTCATGTTTCTTCAGGAAGCCGTGATGACAGAGCCGCATCTCCGCATAGCCACTCTAAACTCCCTCCAGTGGTTCAAGCAAGTTACAGCTGCGTGAATTTCGGCCCACTGCGGTATGTAAGGAGAGGCAGTGCTAGAGGAACAGATATCTCCCTCCCTGAGCCACAGCCTTTCCACAGCCCTGTGTTGCTTAAGCTGACATCCATGTCATCACAGTCGCATCACAGCCTGCTAGACTAGACTTACTTTGCATAGTTTGTCATCTCCTTTAATCTTGTTCTTCAATGGTCAGGACCCCCCACAGGACCACCACAGAGCAGGTATGATGTGGGTGGTGGATCATTCTCAGCACTGCAGTGACACTGACGTGGTGGTGGTGTGTTAGTGTGTGTGGTGCTGGTGTGAGTGGATCAGACACAGCAGTGCTACTGGAGTGCTTAGACACTGTGTCCACTCACTGTCCACTCTATTAGACACTCCTACCTTGCTGCTCCGCCTTGTAGATGGACAGTCAGAGACGATAGCTCATCTGCTGCTGCACAGTGCAGTGTTCATCCTCTAGTGCTTCATCAGTGGACACTGACCCACAGGACGCTCCCCACAGTATGCTCCCCACAGGACGCTCCCCACAGGAAGCTCCCCACAGGACGCTGTCCACAGTATGCTCCCCACAGGACGCTGCCCACAGGACGCTGCCCACAGGACGCTCCCCACAGGACGCTGCCCACAGTATGCTCCCCACAGGACGCTCCCCACAGGACGCTGCCCACAGTATGCTCCCCACAGGACGCTGTCCACAGGACGCTGTCCACAGTATGCTCCCCACAGGACGCTGCCCACATGATGCTGCCCACAGGATGCTGCCCACAGGACGCTGCCCACAGGACGCTGCTGGCTGGATAGTTTTGGTTGGTGGACGATTTTCAGACACTGAGGTGTCCAGCAGCACTGTTGTCTCTGATCCACTCACACCAGCACCACACACACTAACACACCACCACCACGTCAGTGTCACTGCAGTGCTGAGAATGATCCACTACCCACATCATACCTGCTCTGTGGTGGTCCTGTGGGGGTCCTGACCATTGAAAACCAGGATAGTACAGTATACAGAGAAACAGATGGACTACAGTCTGGACCTGTAGAACTACAGAGTGTCCTATATGGTCGGACAGTAAGGGTAGATACAGGTGTAGATAGATATAAAGTGTATATGTGCAGTTTTAATATCAGCACCCTATGTAATCAGCTGGGGTCTTCAGATTGCCCGTTAGCTAAGCTACAGTTTGCAGCCATTCCTCTTGAGTGGTAAAGAATGTTTGCATGGCGGTTACATCAAAGCGCTGTCTCTTTATCCCCCTGTGTTGACGTGTGTGCAGCAAGCAGGAAGTTCAATTACTGCCTTGTCCTGGGACGAGAACAAAGTGTACCCGTACCACAGAGCCATACGTCCCATACACACACATTCTCATCTGCAGACAGTGATCTTTGCCGAAACGCAGGGTAAGTGCCCCAGTCTTACATAACTACCTTCCGTCCCTGGGCCACCTCCGTCGGACCCCAACGCAGCTGATAAGTAGATGTGGGGCCTCTACCCAAAGCCTGAGGGGTGATAGAAGATCCTACACATGTGTGCCATATGAGAGGCCAGGGCTGGCTGGTGTGGACTAACGGTTTTGGCATGTACAACTGGAGATCATTCTGTGATCAGGCATGGTACTTAATCAAACACGAACCTTCGTCTAATCTGATTTTGATGAAGCTGGTTATTAAAAATGTCTGCCTGCAGACTACTGGAGGACTGTAGTGTCTCGAACGTGACTTGGCTTGCACCTAATATCACTGTATGTAATAAGCATTGGGACTCCATAAGCAACTCCCTGTGGGCAGCGTCCTGTGGGCATCATGTGACCACTGATGAAGGACTAGAGGATGACCCGCACTGCACTGTGCAGCAGCAGATGAGCTATCGTCACTGACTGTCCATCTACAAGGTGGACCAGCAAGGTAGGAGTGTCTAATAGAGTGGACAGTGAGTGGACACAGTGTCTAAACACTCCAGCAGCACTGCTGTGTCTGATCCACTCACACCAGCACCACACACACTAACACACCACCACCACGTCAGTGTCACTGCAGTGCTTCATTGGGCGTCTCCACCAAGACTAAAGCGGGACTCGTCACTGAAGATGACCCGCTGCCATTCTGAGTCACTCCATGACAGTCTTTGGTGACGGTGACGTGGTGTTAGGGACAGTCGTGGTAACGATCTGTGTGCATGTAGTCCTGCGTGGTGCAGCCGTCTGCCAATGCTGCTACACTAACAGGATGACTCATGGAGGACACCACTGCTCGCTGAATGTCCACAGTTGTGGCTGGTGGGTCAGTCAGGTACAGAGATAAGGCCGTCCTTGCTTATGTCACATGCGCAGCGAATTGTGTGTGTATGCCTCACAATGTCTAACCTACCCACCAAGATTCATTCCTGTCGGTTGATTCCTTCCGGGTGCAGCCATGTTTTTGATGATCAGTGCGTATATATATACATATACATATATACATATATATATATATATATATATATATACATACATATATATATATATACACACACATATACATATATATATATATATATATATATATATATATATATATATATATATATACTGCGTGTATATAAATATATACATATACATATATACATATATATATATATATATATATATATACATACATATATATATACACACACACACATATCATCACTGAGCCCATATATATATATATTGGATTTGGTAAAGAGTATTACAGGCAAGACCACAAATTCTGCATCCTCACTTCTTCTGCCATATCCCGACCTTTAAGAACCCATACACACGTCCTGCCTGCACTGTGCATGTATAGTTGCTCAGATTTTATTGCAGTATTTGACTTCCTGGAATCCTGCACTGCGGTTCCGAAACACAACTCGGTCCAAATGCAATCACTGTAGCTGACCACAAGTTTCTTCCACAGTACTCAGCGTTTATAACCATGGGTTTACGCAGCAACAAACTAGAACTGGACTTAGTGGTTTTTCATCTGCTGATCTGGAGTGTATGCCAAAGAAGGAGAGCTACTGTCTTCCAAAAACTTCTGACAAGCCCCGTAACACCTTCAGAGGGCGGCGGTGAGTAATGGTTGTTAACAGGGACCTATTATGTTCATTTTCAATGTTCCTAAGTTTATTCTGGGATCTACTATAATAGATTTACATAATACAATTTTCCCAAAACACAGTTTGTTCTCCATACAGCACATCTGTATTCACCCTCTGTCTAAAGCTCTCTGTTGGATTTCCTGTGTTTTGATTGGTCAGTTGCCCACTTTGTTCTGATTGGCCAACCACCAGAGCAGTACTGCCCATAGGCTATACTGCCTCCAGTATTTGCTGGGCTTTGTGTGAGGGTGTGCCAAGCTTGCCAGTAGGCAGAGAATGGTGTTACATAATGACATCATCATGTAATAAGGAAAAGGGATAAAATTCCAATTAGGTGTTTCAGCGAGCTGAGACCAGGCAAGCTCCCTCATACTTAGAGTGGCACACCTGCCAACTGTGAAGCGACGACATTCCAACTCAAATCCATTACTGGCAAATGAATCAGTATGAGAAGGAAGACGCAGCCCTGCTGTGGTGGGGCCCTTGTCAGTTAATTAAACAAAATGTCAAAATAATTACTTACCACCTCAAATGAGCAATTTAGCATCTCATTTAAATATTTGACATCTAAAAAAATTAGCATCTTAAAATAACGACTTAGCATCTTAAATAATGACTCAGCATTTTAAAAAATAACAGGTTAGGGTCTCAAAATAATGACACAGCATTTCAAATGACTTAGCATCTCAAAATAATGACTTAGCATTTTTAAATAATGACTAAGCATCTCAAAATAATAACTTAGCATCTCATAATACCAATCTAACATCGCAAATAATGACTTAGCATCTCAAAATAATGACTTAGCATCTCTAAATAATGACTTAGCATCTCAAAATAATGACTTAGCATCTCAAAATAATGACTTAGCATCTCATAATACCAATCTAACATCGCAAATAATGACTTAGCATCTCAAAATAATGACTTAGCATCTCATAATAGCAATCTAACATCGCAAATAATGACTTAGCATCTCAAAATAATGACTTAGCATCTCAAAATAATGACTTAGCATCTCATAATAGCAATCTAACATCGCAAATAATGACTTAGCATCTCTTAATAATGACTTAGCATCTCAAAATTAAAGAATAATTTCTAAAATAATGGCCTGGTACCTCAAAACTATTAGTTAGCATCTCAAGAAAATGACTCAAAAATATTGACTTACAATCTTAAAACAATGACCTGGTACCTTATATTCATGATTTAGAATTTAAAGAAATGACTTAGCATCTCAAAATAACTACTTTGCACCTTAAAATAATGACTTAACATATCTAATAAGAAGTTTTGGCACCTCAAAATAATTAATTAGCAACTGAAAAGAATTAGTTAGCAGTTCACAACAATGACCTGGTACCTCAAAACAATAGCTTAGCATCTCGAAATAACAACGACCTAGCATCAAAATAATTTGGCGCCTTAATGAATTACTCTATATCTAAAATAACAACTTAATATTTTGAAAACAATGCTTCAGCATTTCACATAATTAGACATTAATAACAAGGTACTGTTTATTATTATTATTATTGTTTATTAATGTTATTATTATTATTATTATTATCATGTGGGGGGGAGTGCAATGCCTAGGCTGTACATTGCTGTAAACCAACAGCCCCCGCTGCAGTGTGAGGGAAAAGCGACCCCCTTAGGTGTGATTGATAACAGCCCGGCTGAGGCTCCGGTGGGCGGGGAGCTGAAGCAGCTCGTGTCGGCGCAGCCTCCAACGTGACACACTGGAATAAGCATCTGAAGCGAGACAGAGAGCAAGCAGGCGAGCGGTAGAGAGAAAGAGAGAGACAGAGAGAGAGCGACCAGCAGCAGCAGCAGCCCAACACAAAGCTGATGTTCGGACGCGGTACTGTGTCTGGAGATGCTGAGATTGTGATTAGCCTCGCGCTGCTCCGCTGTTGAAGGCTCTGTTCAGGGAGTTACACGTTCGCCGACGCGACTGAACGGAACTGCAGTGGACATTGTTGTTGTTATTGTTTTCACGGTTCGCGAGGAAGGCGATATTGATCGACTGCGAAAGCGAACTTGAAACCTGAGGTCGGTATTGGACTTGTAGAAATCCGGCTTGTGAGGATCCCTTGCAGGGAGGAGAAGGAGGAGGAGGAGCAGGGCTGCTCTTCTCCAGGCTCGACAACACACCGCAGCGCAGCTCGCACATGTTGGCGTTGAACGTCCCCCTCTGCCGCTTGAACTGACGCTAGCAGCGGTGATGATATGGACCTGGTTATTTATGATGGTACTGTGATCGCTAGCTGTTAGCTAGCCGCATCTATAACGTCAGTTTGGAACAACTGCTTGCTGCTGACGCTTTCACCGGAGGACGAGGATGGATAGGACGATACGGAAGGTAGGTAGCTAAACTTGGACGCCTTCTTGCTCCCCGCACTTAACTGTGTTGTGATTCAGCGAGCCGAGTTTGAGTTAGCCCGTGGTAGATGTGGGGGGGCAGAGTTTAGAGGGGAGGGGAGCGGAGCAGCTGGTGGTGGCGGCGGCACACTGACACAGCGGTGCTGCTGGCTGTTTAACCCGTTTCAGCTTATTTACCCAGCCACTCTTTCCCTTTTCACCACTTTCCTTTATCTCTGTGCCTGTTGTCATTCACTGTCTTTCCACACCAAGTCAAAGCGAGCCCCACGGCTCTTATGTTTTTCGAATTTCTCCGTTCCACCTTAAATTCTGCAGCGGTTACATTCAGGCACCCGAGGCATTTAAGGTGGAACGGGCCAATTCGAACAAGAAGCTCGCGCTGTCTTCCACGCTCGCGCTGTGACCGTTGTAACGGCCGGCAGCAAACAGCGAGCACAGTTTTAAGGTGGAATGGCACAGTTTTGATAGCAAGACGGTTAAAAACAAATGATTTAGCCCGCTAGCTAGCTAGCTAGCCTGCTAGGCAACCCTCGCCCCCCACCTTCTCCTCCCCCTTTACATCACTAGCTGTCCCTCCTCACGTATGTATGCTAACGGCTTTTGAGTAGGAGCTCTCCCACTAAGACGGCGGTGTGGATGCTAATAAGCTAATGAATGGCTAGCAGGCTATGCTAGCGGATACGGTGTGGAGAACTAGCTCAATGCCCGGCTGGCAACTCGTCCAGTAGCGAGCACGCATGCTAGCTAGCTAGCTAGCTAACTTGGAAAGCTAATGTTAGACTCTTTTATATCGCTTCCGAGTTGATTAGTAAGTATTTAAGCTATGCTAGTTAGCTTTCCAGTAGTTAACTGACGGGGTGCTTAAGGCTGGTTAAGCTGTCTACTTGCATCTAACTAGCTAACTGAGCAACACTAAGTCCACTGCAACTGAGATCAGTGTCCACCCCCCACCTGGGCTTGCCACCTCGCCCCCTCCTACTAGTGTGGCCTAATCAGAGGTTGATGATGATGATGGTTATGAATGTTGACTGTTCCTATTCTGATTCATTTGGGGCTTTTCTTTGGACCATAGGTGTCCCGAAGCAAAGACATGGAGCTCTTAACCCTAGGCCACCTGGGAATATGAATGACTGGGACTCACTGGTGGTCCTTGCATCCTCACCACCCCCCACAGCTTCCACTTAGTTGGCCTTTTCTGTGAGCAAGAGCCTAGGAGAAGTATTAACGCCTCTTTCCAGAAGAATGATATGGCGAGGGGATGAATTTTGCCTTATTTGGTCTCAGTTATGTTAAAAGCCCATCACGAGTCATGATGTTTAGGCCCTGCCTGTGAACATAAACCTCAGAACGAGTCGCGAGCGAAGCGTTTGTAATCTGTGGCGTATTAAAATTTGACGAAGTGGCAAACAAATCCAGGTCACTGGAACTTCATTTCCCCTTCCCCTCTTCCTTCCGTGCAGCTGGATGTCAGGCCACTGAATTGTTAGCCTCTGTGAGTCTGAGGTCAGCCCTGACAAAGACGGTCTAAATTTGGGTGGCCGATTAAACCTGTTCTCCACTTGTGTTCTCTTGCAGTGATCCTGGACCTGGGGTTGGGTTTCGCAGCCTGTTCTCCGTGAAGACCATAAGCACAAACAGGCTCTGGCCCGTCTCCCTTCTTCTGGTTCCTTATGCTCAATGAGGACTCTTCCCGGGTCAATGCAGGATGGATGGTGTGGATTTGACAGTCCTTGTCTGTCACCATCAGCGCTTGCTTCTCTGTGACTGCGTCCTGTTCTTTTACATCTATAAAAGAACACCCCCTCTCCTGCGCTCAGACCATAAATACTGTAACAGTAACTGTTTATAAGGAACACCCAAGGAGGGGGTTCTCCCACAAGACTCTTCAGGCTCTCAGGAGCTTTCGATTTGTCCACCCCCTCCCCTCCTTTACTCTGTTTGTGGAGAAATTCTTCACAGCGAAAGTTTACATTTGGATTTATTCGCCGTAATTTATTTATTCTTTTCAGAGTTAGTAATTTTTTTTGGGGTCGCCTGGAGTAAAGATGTCCAAAAACAATGGCATGGAGTTCCTGGCGCCTCCGCCGCCGCCAAAGAATGTGAATGGCTCGGGCTCGGACTCGCTGTTGGGCGAAAAGCTGGGCGCGGAGGTCCGACAGCGCCGGCACACCATGGACAAAGACCTGAAGACGGCTGAGCACCGGTTCTTCAGGCGCAGTGTCATCTGCGATTCCAACGTAACCGCGCTCGACCTTCCTAGCAAAGCCTGCATCCCCACGTCCCCTCCGGACTGCGAGTCGTCCGTGGCGTCTTTAGAGCTGTGCTCTGCTCCCGGGGTGGCTGCTGAGGTCTGCTTGGCCAAATCGGAAGCCGTGGTGGAAGAGCAGGCAGAGGATGCTGGTGAAGAAGGCAGCCTTGCAGGGCTCGATGGGGCAGAGAAGCAAAGCCAGGATGCTAAGGCAGTGCAGAGCGAACCCCCTGGCCCTGCTGTGGAGGCGTCTGCTGTGACGGACGACCAGGAGCAAGAAGGAGGAGCGGTAGAGAAACGAGAGGAAGAGGAGGAGAAGGGTGCAGCGAAGGCCCGTGCGGAAGCGGAGCAGCGGGAGGCTGAGAAGAAGGTGCAGGAGGAGGAGGAAATAGAAACCAAAGCTGTGGGCACTTCGCCAGATGGACGCTTCCTCAAGTTTGACATCGAGATCGGACGGGGCTCCTTCAAAACCGTCTACAAAGGCTTGGACACTGAGACAACTGTGGAAGTAGCATGGTGTGAACTCCAGGTAAGGAGGAACCGGTTTGTTCCCTGCGCAGAGTCTTCCTTGGTAGCTGCAGTAAAGGCCTGAATGATGGGCCTAAGTTATGTGGCTTCCTCTCGGTTTCCAATAATGCGGAAGCTGCAGTGCATTCAAAATAGGTGTGCAGTATTTAAAGCTGCTGATTAAGACACGGTAGGTTTGCAGTGTTAGGACAGAAGCACAAAAAGTAGGTGCCAAGGTTAGAAGAAACTCTTATCACCCTTGTTTTTGTGCGTACGGTTCTCACAGCGCCCTATGTAGGTCATTGAAGAGGGGCAACTGGGGAGAGAAGTTCACTTTTCTGGTCATATGACCAGCTTCTCAAAGGAGGCTTCCGAGCCTCAAGGCCCATCTCGCTGTTCGCTGTAGAGGCTCTGATAACCAAATTATTCCAACCGCAAACCATTCTTGGTTTCAAGCTGATACTTGGGTTACGTTAGGCCAAAGCGAGCTTATAAATAACACCTTGAGCAAACAAATGCAGATCTGACTGCGTGAGTTGGAGCAAATCAAACTCTTGTTGGATCTCATTACCCAACGGCCCAACGGACGTGTTTTCCCCTCCAGCATCACAAGGCCCTCTCTCTGCATGCTTGAATCTGGGTTTAACTCAATATAGCTTGGCTCTTTCTAGCTTGATTTCCTAGAAAGAGTGTTTGTGAGCACCACCTATCCTCAAATTAAACTCGTAGTCCTGTAGCTAGTTGCCCGTGTGTTGCGGTTTGTGTTTTGTGTGAGCCATAAAAGGTGAGCAGAGATTTTATTAGGGGAATAGGGCCAAATTGACAACATTACTGGGCTCATATCAGGAAAAAATGATTAAAGATTCACTCTGCAGGCCACAAACTCCATACATGGTGGATATTTTTATTTTATTTTGATTTATTTACATATATAGTTTACTACTTGGCTCACACAATGCAGAGTAGCCTGTATGAATAGAGATGAGATCATGTACATGTATTAGCAGTCCTAATGGCACAGTAACAAAAACAGCATGTTTTAATTTTCATTTTCTTTTGGAAATCAATTAAACCAGTTTTTGGGAGAGTTGAGAGAGAAAATGAACTCGGCATAATGTCATGCAATTTTGTGGCACTGTTGTGCTAATACACACACACACTCCAAGTATAGATATATTGTAAAATACATAAAATTTTAAATAATAGTCCTATAATCCTATATTGCTGTAATAAAAATTAAGTGGGATGAACAGACTGGTAGATATAACGGATGTTGGCAAAATTTTAGTTGGGCACCAAATGTGCGGCTGAATAAGGTACTAAATTGCAGTATATTGTACTGTGTAATCACAGTACTGAGCATGTGGCAGTAGTTTTAAGGCCACAGTAATATTGTATGGTGAATCGAGGATCGTGGTGCCTTTGAGTCTGTTCCCTGCTTTTTGGTATACATCATCAGGGGTGCAGATAATACAAGAAAAGTGCAAGATATGGGCTCTTTAATACATTTATTTAATTTACAGCCCAACTTTTGATCATTGAAATATACAGTAATGTAATTCAGAGTTAGATCCTGCATTCGTACTTGGTGACACTGAAAGTACATTGGATAATGTACATACTGAAGTACGCTGGAGTTACACCAGAGTTGGAGAAGGCCTAATAGGAGAACACAAGTGCAACTGAGTGCATTAATAAATCCCTACAGAGGTCCCATAAACTGGAATAATACACAGATGAGAGCTTTTAATACAGTCACTTAGCGGTCACTGACATACTGATGCTGACGTCACTGTGTTTGCCCCTATAGTGCACGAGTGGGCGTGGTAGCTGCGGGGGGGGCAGGGGTATCTACAGCTCTCTTGCTACGTGAGAGTGGGCACGCTTGCTCTTGGGGGGTGGTGGGGGTGCATTCTCAAATGGATCAGTTCTGTTTTCAGAGCTGGCCCTAAGTGACGCAGGGTCAGAGGGGAAGCGGGGCGCACTGAGGGGCCTGGCCACTGTGAGCCAAAGGCTCCTCCGACAAAGAGTGTGTGTAGAAAGTGGGGGGAAGTGAAGGAGGAGGAGGGGACTGGAGGAGTGCGGGGAGGCCTGGCTTGTGTCCGACCCCCCCGAACACACACACACACACACACACACACACACACACACATCCTTTCTATCCTTGAGCCGCTTTGTTTAATGTTGGCTGGTAGAAAGCCCTAGAGTGAACCTCGTTTTAATTGGACGGAGATTTGGAAGGTGGAGATTATCTGGTCAGCATTGTTTGTAGGAAAACTTGGTTTTCCACTCCCTTCGCTGGCAAGCGAGGTAGTTTCCATGCTGGTCTATTGTCAGGTGTCATTTAGCTCATGCAGCAACCGGGGCTTTTCTTTTCTTCCCTTTGATTCAGACGGTATTTTTCCCCTCATATCGATCCACATTACGTATTGTGTTTCCAGCTTGTTCTTCCATTAGGCTCTTTTTCGTTGTGTCAGCAAACCGCTTTCTCAGGAACTGCTGTTTGTGTCAACAGGAACGTTGAAGTTGGGCACTTGCACACTCACAACTAACTGCATTGACTGTGATGATGCTTTTGAGATCATAAATTCTAAGTGTCTATTCCTAGAAGCATTATTCCGAAGTCCTGCGGAGGCTCTGTTTCCAGTGGTCTAATCACACAGGAGCCACACAATAATGGTTTTGTAGAGACACAATGATGGGCCAAGCCCCCACATTCCTTCACTTCTCTACATATGGCTTTAGGGGGACGTCAAGGGACTGAAGACGCCCCTGCCTCTTTGTTTTCCAGCAATAGCATTGATGAAGCAGTGGAAAAGAAGTGAGTAATAGCAAATGTGTTGCAAATAATGCAGTTACAGGGCTTTGTTCTCTTTCATGGCGGCCAACGTTTACATCCTGGCGTTGAAACCGAGGTAATGCTGTAGGATTAGCTCTAGTGCCAAACTGTTATGAACATGTTGTGGCCGATACTGGTAGTGAATTTGAGGGGGCTGAAAGTTCCTGTAACTGACAGTACTAAGTTTTAATGGTCCATTATAGTTTCTTACTTCTCCTTTTTAATGTTTTGTAAACTGAAAAACAGAAACCCAGTCTTACAGCTACACTAAATTAGTGTTTGGGGATTTGGAGACCTCTCTGGTGGAAGTGTGTAACTGCATGCACTGTGCAGAACAAGTCTCTGTTTGGTTAATCAGTTAGTGGCTTTTAATTCAGGCAAGCTTTATTTTATAAACTTTAATATAGATTATTTATACGAGTAAACAATCTGCTGCAGTCAGAGTAGTGTTGAAACAATGGAACAGCTGGACTGTCTTTTTGAGTCTTAACTAAGTTTGACTAAGCAGTAAGTCACAAATACCGGTGTTTATTTTTCTTCTTCCTCTTTCTGCATTCTTCTTTTCTTCTGTAATTCTGCTTTTTTCATTATTTAACAGATGAAATCTTCTGTAGAGCAGCAGATTGCCTCATATTGAGCTGGCAGTGACACAGGTTCAGGTTTTGCCTGAATTCACATGACCCAAAAGTACAAGTATCTCTTGCATGCTGATTGTTGCAGCTGCCTTAAGTGCATGGCACACATTCACATTAGGACTAGCCAATACTGTAATATTTTATTGGCTGCATGTTTCATTACAAAGAGAGCACATTTAGTTGTGTTTATTTGGGTTTTATGAAGCACTGTAATTGATGTCAAATAAAAACTGTGTGTGGTATGATTAGTTTTTTATTTTTTATTGTAGCACTGTATATCTTTTTCGGTTAGTTGCATTATCAGAACAGCGTAACAAACTACTGTATCAAATTAGGAATATGGTTGGTACTCTAAAATAAAAAAAGATGAATATTTTCAAGTTAGAATTGGTTTTAGTGCAGCACAGTGTGTGATATTCAATTCAAGTAATTGGATTCATCGTTTTGGATGGTGTCATTAATATGTGGACTGAGCTAATTTGTCTGTTGTAACCAGTCGGTAGCAGGAAAAATAAAATTCATTGTGTATCATTAAAGAGAACGTCTAGAAGTATCATGATGTTACATTTGACCTTATTGTCCACTTCTGTTGTGACATATCATGAACATCAACATGTGATATATATATTTTTTTTGTCATGCTGCCCACTTCCAATTCACGTAATCTTTTTCATTTCTCTGCAGCTTGAGTGCTTTTTTAGGCTGCAGGCTTTTTGACCTTGTGGGCTGTAAAGTGTGCTCTAATGGTGCACGAGTTGGTTATCATGCTGCCTCTTCGCTTACACTTGGCTCGTCCCTCAGCTGCCAAATCGCCCCACAACTGTGGAGAAAGGAAATCTTTCTCTGGCTCTGTTCTCAGTATCTCTTCTCTCTGGCACTGCACTCTGTCTCTGTCTCTGTCTCTCTCTCTCTCTCTGTCTCTCTCTCTCTCTGTCTCTCTCTCTCTCTGTCTCTCTGTCTCTCTCTCTGTCTCTCTCTCTGTCTCTCTCTCTCTGTCTGTCTCTCTGTCTGTCTGTCTCTCTCTCTGTCTGTCTGTCTCTCTGTCTGTCTCTCTCTGTGTGTCTGTCTCTCTCTCTTTGTCTGTCTCTCTCTCTCTCTCTCTGTCTGTCTGTCTGTCTGTCTGTCTCTCTGTCTGTCTCTCTCTGTGTCTGTCTCTCTCTCTCTCTCTGTCTGTCTGTCTGTCTGTCTGTCTCTCTCTCTCTTTCTCTTTCTTTCGGTCTGTCTGTCTCTGTCTCTCTCTCTCTCTCTCTCTCTGTCTCTTTCTATCTCTCTCTCTCTCTCTCTCTCTCTTTTTTTTTTCTCTCTCTCGCTCTCTCTCTTTTTCTCTCTCTCTCACACACACACACAAACTCGCTTCAGCTCTCTCTCTCTCTCTCTCACACTCACACACACACACACACACACACACACACACACACACACACACACACACACACAAACTCGCTTCAGCTCTCTCTCTCTCTCTCTCTCTCTCTCTCTCTCTCTCTCTCTCTCTCTCTCTCTCTCTCTCTCTCTCTCTCTCTCTCTCTCTCTCTCTCTCTCTGTTTCTCTGTATGTCTTAGTTTCTCGGTTTTAGCTGAGCACAAACACAGACGACACTTATGAATGAATGCATGAGTCACCCGTACTGCGCCATAAGGTGTTTGCTTAGCTGAACTCTGTAAAGCTTGCCACTACTGCGCTGTAAGCCTTATCGATGTTCCAGGTGAGCAATATCCATGAGTAGGCCTTTCTGTGAGGGAGCTGGAGCTAAAGTGCAGGGTGCCTATGAGGACATGCCTATGAGTGAGTAGTGAAGGGTGGCGTCATGTGTGATTAGTGTAGAGGATGTGACCCAAACGGGCGAGGAAGAATCCTGATCCCATGGATTGCAGCCACGGCCATTTCCCTTTTTTCAATTGTTGAAATTACTTTTTTTTTTTTGGAGGATGGAGGAAGACAAAGAGAGGGGGCAGCGCTTCCTTCATTTGCAAGCTGTGTTGTCCTTCCTCTTGTGCTCGGCATCTGCATGTGAGCCCAGGCAAGGTTGGAAGGAAAAGTCACCATCCGGGATGGAAATCTACTAAACCGCTGCTGCTGTGTCTTTTGCCATCTGATCGGCAGCTCGGCTGTGTGTTTCGTCACCCCCTCCTTCCCCCTGGTAGTGAATATAGCTTAACGTCGCTACAGTAATCTTTTAAAATATTGAGTTTGGGGGATTTTGTTTTGGTCAGTGGTGGGTTAGAAGCAGTGAGGCAGCAGTCTGTAGAGGAGTTTCGGGTGAGCTGAGGACAGGCTTGTGTGTGTTAGACTGATGTTCTGTGGTTCTTTGTGTGAAGAACCCTAAAGAACCTAATTTTTTTTGACTACAGGGCTGTACATCTTTAGTCTTGCAGTGGCTTTTGTTGGTGATGATGATGATGATGAGTCCAAAGTAAATGATGCTTGTTCAAATGTTTCACACTTCTAAGCCAATGTTAAGTTGATTCAGACAAATTAATTAACTGAATGTTGTGACTGCCACTCACACAGATGAACAAGTGCCAGGGACCATCTAAATGCGGAAGCTTTATGGCATTTAAAGCTTTTTAGCAATCACGTAACTTTCTAAGTACATCTGTAAGCTGTCTAATTTAGCTGTTTGTGTGAATGTTAAGCTGCTACAGGCCAGGGCTCTAAATGCGGAAGCTTTATGGCATGTCAAGCTAATAATCACGTAATTTCTAAGTAGTGCTGTAAGCTTCTCATTTAGCTGTTTGGCTAAGCTGCTACACAGCTATAGCAGTTACAGACTCCTGCTTTCATTGCAGTCAGTGCACTCACGGACTCTCTCAGACTCTCATTATATACCCCATCATCATTACAGGCTATACACCCCAGCTGAGAAGCGCTTTTTTAAGAAGTGCATGGGTTTGTGGTCCCTTGATCACTTGTAAGGTGCTTACTTCCATGTATGGCAGCTGTGCATCCTTTATTTGCAGAATGAGGTCAATTTATTTATTTATTTATTTTTATTATTTTTTTTAAATTTATTTATTATTTTTTTAATTAATGTCTTTCAGAAAGGCACGGGAGCAAATTTGGGTTCTCTTTCTGGTCCTGTGTGGCAACTCTAGTGGATAAAGTTATAACAGTGCTTATTACAACATAAGCATTTCAGGTAGTTTTGAAGAACCCAGTGGAAATATGAACTAAAAGCCAGGAGCTATTCTAGTAGGTGGTATCAGATCTCACCTGTTCTTTCGTCACTGTCTACTTTTAGAATTTCCCAGCATATGGTATACTGTGTGCTTTATTTATAATAATATAATATATATATATATACTGGTTATAATTGGTTTGTGTGTGTGATGTATGTGTGTATGTATATTAATTAATCAAGTCACATCATTAATGGCGTGTTATTTGTATCACTGTGCCTTCCCATTAATAATGTGACTTGACTGTGGGCAGAAAAACCTGAAACCACCAGGTGCGCTTGTACAGGCATTAAGAGAGTTTGACCGTGTATTGGTTTTGCCGAAGTCAGGTTTAAAGCCATGTTCTGACCTGGATAAGAAAGATGAACAGTTCTTTTCTGTGAACCTTTGACACACATGCCAGTAAACCTGACTGTGCTTCACATGTATTTGTTTAGGTAGCCTGGGAGGCAAACGTACTCCAGAACTAAGATCAGTTACATGTTTGTTTAATCGGGTGAAAGATTTGAAAGTACAATTTCTATTACGATCCCTTTGAGCAGAAGCCCATTGGCCTTATCTTGAAGTGTAGCTGGGGGATCAGTAATGTGGTATGCTGTAATTGCTGTGCTAGGAAGCTACAGCTCTCTTTGAAGCTCACCTCTGAGGCTGATGAAGTGACTAACTGGGCTTGTCCAATAGGATGGCCTAGATGTTTTTCATGACCAATAGGATGACCCCTTTTAAAATGCTCCTGCGCTAACGTAAAGCGGGTCCGACTCCCTCTGAAGGAATGTGTAATCTTTAGTAGGTTTCCATGCCTGTCTCTGAAACACAGAGTGCACTGGCTTGCCAAAACTTGCTCCCTCCTCTTGTGCTCTCCTCCCACAGATCTAGCCTATAGCGTATGACGAAGTGCACTGTAATGCCACAGATTTCCTCAGGGAGAAGACGTATGCTGTCTCGACCCCCGCCCCCCCTTCCTTTTTGCAGTTCTGCGCAGGTAGATTAAGTGTGTTAGGGGTCGTAATGGCAGGACGGTAAATTCCTCACATTTCATTCCTCACCTCAGGCCCCTCGGCCCTCATTGCTCCCTGGTTTTACTTGTAATAAACCTTTTAATGGCTGTAATTATTTGTGCACACACATGGTCACGGCTGTTGCTTTACTCTCCATCACTCTAATTACTGGTAATTTGTTGTTGCTCGCTCCAAGGCTGATCATTTTGATGCTGAGTATCGAAGGCATTCTCTTGATCCCAATTGGGCCCCTTAACTGGCTCTCCCACTGCATTGTTTTTTGGGGTTTTGGGTGTGGGATGTGGAGTGGGTTGCAGCCTGGTCAGGAATGCACAGTGATATTGGTGTCATTGATATTCGCAGATATTGACATCATTGAGATTTGACCGATATTTCAAACGCCTGCTTTGTGAGGCTATACAAACTTATTATTATTATTATTATTATTATTATTATTATTATTATTGTCATTATTATCATTATGGTGGATTTGGTCCCAACTTCTAAACTGGGATATCTGCATTCTTGGCAACATCTACAGATACAAACATAAGAGAGGCCGGCTGTTCCAGTCTCTTTGTACCCTAATCTTCTGGGCCGGATGTGATTGTGTATCGCAAACAGCTGGTGACCACCATAAGAAAGTTTGGGCGAAATGCAGGCGAGAATGTAGGCTGTGGAATTTCTAAACCAGCGGTTCCCAACATGGTCCTAAGGGCCCCCCAAACCTTTTTGGTGTATCCCTGTGTGATGTGACATGTTGAAGCAAAAAGTGTGAATTGCCTGAGGGGCCTGAACCAATCAATCTAACACCTTGTGAACTCAAGAGGTCTGAATAGGTGATAATGGTGTGTTGGTAACATCGTTGTTGGTCGCCTATGAATATAATGTGAGTGTGGTTGAAGATTGTGAAGGCAGTACGTTTTTGATAAAATTGTACATCGTTTTTTGCCAGAGAGGAACAGTTCTGTTAGCTAATCATGGCAGGGGCATGTATGTAGCTAGCTGGTTTTGCCCATGTGAGCTATTGTACTCCAGACATTTAAAAGAACATGGACTAGAGGGATTTGGATGGGTTGTAGAGCAGTGTGCCCAAATTTAGCTTCAAGCCAGTTTTCCATGGACGTGTATTCACATTACAAGTTCTTTTGTGTCCGCTGTGAGATTCTTCTAAGCCGAGAACTAAGAGCTGCATGTCAGTAGTGCTGACGTTAAGCATTTTTCCTTCACTTGTCATCCCCTTTGTACAACCGGCCCCATTTTTAAGCCACTGATGACTGGCTCAGTCCTTTTCTGATTCGCACACTGTACTTACCGAATTGTATTGGTCGACCGTGGAGACAAAACTTGGGGTCGCTGTCTTTCAGCGCTTGATTGATTTCCAGCCTTTTCTGACCCTCCCAGTGCTTCAGACGCTGTCTGGTTTTAGTCTGTCTGGTTGGAATTCACACAAAGAACCTCTGTCGTTTGTAGAAGAACCCACTGACGTTCTAATTTTGGAAGATCCCAAGCTATTTGAGTGGTGCGTCTGCCGCAGTGAATGGGCCACACTGGGCTGAACTAGCAGTGCCACTGTATAAGGCAGGCTGGTTTGGCCCCCTGCTTCGAGGATTTGGGTAACGTTTTGTGTTGCTTGTGCATTCCCAGGATTCTTGTGGCAGGACGTCAGTCATTTGTAAGTGGCACTGCTCTCGAGGAAGACAAAAAGAACTGGGGCTGGTGGGGGGTTCTTCTTTTTCTTCTATTGCTTTGCTTTTGTCTACCCCAGACGATCCAAACCAAGCAGAAAGATCAGGGGATTTAGGCCGCAGCTCCTGATGCACGATATAGGCTACTACCACCCTCTTCACTGCCTGCCTCCCTACTGTGACTCAAAAGAGAATAATGTGGGTAGAATTGTGCTCTGCTAACACTGTTGGCATGTGGCTTAGTTAGGAATGAAACAGAACAGAGCATGCAATGAAGTGCTGAGTAAGACAAATCCGTTTTGCAGGTCCTAAAGTGAGATGTTCTACCAGGAATTGCTGACATGTGCTCTGCTTGTACTCACTCCCACTTCTCTCTTTTAGAGCCTTTCCCTGAACTGCTGTGGAAGTGTCCTTTCACTCTTAGCCCATTCTCAAATTGTCCTCTTTCTCCAGCTTCATTCCTCCCTTGCTAATTGAGATTTCAGCCCGATGAAGGGAACGGCTCCACATGCAGATAAATCATATCACATGGTGCCTGTGAAACTGGAGCAAGCTAGGATGTGCAGGAGCCCAGGCCCATAACTGCAGTAATGCTTTGATCAGGCCAATTTGAATAGAATGCATGCACATGTTTCTGAGAAGAGGTATGTGGTGCATTAGGACCCCCCCAACACCACCAGATCACCATATCACCTCATATTCTGGTCTCCATGCACATTTCTGTGCCACAAAAGCACCGGCTCAGTGTGAAGGAATGTGTCTTGTCTAATTGGATCTGCAGCAGGCCTTTTATACTAAATGTCAGCTCTATTTTAGTAATGCGCCGTCTTTATAAACACAGCGGCAGTGGTCTAGATTGAACTTTGTATCAGCTAAGTCTCGAGTAGGGTGGGTTTTGAGTTGGCCATTATACAGTGTTGCTTCACATAGTGGTCTGTTTTCAACTCTGAGCCGTGAGTGAAAAGTAGGACACCTGATTTTCATGAAGTAACATTCGGCCTGCAGCGGTTTTAAGAGGTGAGTGGAGACTGTACTCAAACAAGGCCAGGACAAATAAAGCGGTACCAACAACCGTTCTGCTTGTCCCCATCTCCTGCCGCGGTGGGCCATTGCTTACAGCAAGCTGTAAACTCACCGTTGTCCAGAGGAACCTTGTCTTCCAGAACCTCATGCTCTGGGTCATTTTAGATCTAGGTTTAAAGGACTTAAGGGTATACTGGCCAACCATAACCTTGACCTGCAGAAAAGAAAATCTGAAAAGCACTGTACACTGTTTTTTGTTACCCCCCCTTTCATTCTCTTTTCACCCCCACTTTTGGCTTTACGTGCCAAAAATAGCAGCGCCTCATCTGCTGCAGCCATTCAGCTGCATGGTCAGAATTGGAGCACATCGTGCTGGATAATGACGTGGGCTGGATGGAAAGGGCCTGGGAGAATGTGATGATTCTCGGATGGGCTCCAGGAATGGAAACCCAGAGCGGTGCTACAATCTCTAGCAGCTGCACCCATCTGCACACCCATGACTGCCCCCCGTGCCTGCTGGTCATGGTTGCCCACCACGTCAGCATATTCCTGACAAGTGTTGGGCAAGGTCAAGGACACCGGCCAGATACTGTCATATGAAGTATGCCAACATTCACACATCACATACCGCTGCTGCTCCTTCTTCCGTGCCCCTTATTTGTGGACACTTGAGTCGCACCATATAATGCCAGCTCGCTTGGCATGGCTGGAACCATTTGTTTCTAAGGTCATAGGCTTATAAAGCCTATCTGGTTCCATCATTTTCTGTGAACTGCCTCTCTGTCCTGACCGTCCATTAGTCTTTAGAGTATTGTCACTTCCAGGCTGCATGAGGTTGACTAGGTGGGCTGGAGGAACATTCCAGGGCACTGCTGAGTATTGTTTCTGCTTCTGATAAGAGAGGGAAGAATGTTAATGACCCTTTACAGTTGGAAATGCCATTGTGGCTGGATTACTGTGACTAACACAGGGCAGACATGGTGGCATCCTTTACCTGACTTGCAAAAAAAGAAAGGAGTATTAAGTAAAGACAACATAGAAGAAAAAAAGAGGTTATCTTTGTAGTCTTCTTTTTCTCCTCCATTATATAACCACACAGCACAAAATCAGTATAATTAAGTATATATCGTCGCTGTCCAATAAAAAACATGTATCTCCATTTTTGTCCATTTTGACTTTTATGCATCATTTGAAAACAGCAGCTGCCGTTTACACTTTGTGAGATTTGCATGATGAATGGACCAACTGAAATGGCCCAAAAGTGATCGGAAAGACGTCTGGTTCCATTGACTTACATTAAAATTGAATGAGGTGTTGGCCTCTCCTATAAATTTGTCTTTTTGGAGATACATGTCTTTCTTTGGACAGTGACGATATGTTACAGGGTGCTTAGGTAATCGCTTTGCTACCCAAGATATGTTATTAAAACTTCTTGTCCAGTAGAAATGTGTCTGTGCTGGACCATGTGCACAGGTGGGCAGGCATAGATCAGGCCTACACAACAAGGACCTTGTGGTCTGATGTAGCTTATGTTGTTCCGCCCAGGAATTCCGTTTTGGTGCAATGCTAGTTGAAACCGGTGACCTTATACAGTTCATAGGCAAATTCTGGAGAATCGTTGGAGCCTTCTAGAAAAATCTCTCAATGCAGTCATTAAAATACGTGAGAATGTGTGTACACCCTACCGTTAGGGCATTCTTCACAGGTAGATTCCAGAGAATGGAAGGTCGCATGCAGTGTGACACTGTATCCTTGAAGTCATTCTTTGGAAATATTGTGTAATGCTTTTCCTATTTTGTTGGAATCACGCGGAACAGTGTCCGTGTTGTTAGGTTTGCTTTGCATGTGGCAGCAGCTTGAGGGAGTAGAGTAGAGTAGAGTAGAGTAGAGTAGAGTAGAGTAGAGTAGAGTAGAGTAGAGTAGAGTAGAGTAGAGTAGAGTAGAGTAGAGTAGAGTACTCTGCTGTCCCATGTATATTATTGAGTGCAATATAGGCCTGTGTCTGCCCCTATAATGTTAATCTATGTGCCCTTTGGTTAAACTCGTATTTTATTAAATTTTATTTTATTTAACTCAGTGTAGTGGTATAAATATGTTATACTCTGAAGGTTTTAAGTTAGTGACTGTCAATATGGCTGTGCTCAAATAGGAAAGCATGTTCCTGGGGAGGCTGCGATCTGTGCAGTCTACGCTTTTGGATTCATGTTGCTACAGAGGTGATGATGTGGGAACGTAATCTGCAGAACCATTTAAAACATAATAACCTGGCCACCCTCGGCGGACTCGTGACTCAGGAAGGACGTGACAAATTACTTTCAGGCGCATTTACCAAATCCGACAAATTCATGAAAAGCAGCACAAGGTAAAATAACGTGTAGCTACTTGACTGAACCACAGTTATTTCAGACACGGTTAACCAAGTGTGCAAATATACAGGCTGGCTTCCGAGTAAGCAGAAACCGAGACGTGTCCTCCTATCACCTTTACAACAGAATGCTTCCTGGTGTAATTGTCCCAGGCCCTGTGTCTGGCCCTCAGCATGAAAACTTTGGGCAGTGCTAACCATTCTCCAGGGTAGGTGGGGGCTCAGTTAGGACATGGATGTTTTCAAAGAGTGGGGGACTTTGGGGTGAGGTACTGGTCATCTGACTGAGCCGTGGTTCCAGCATGTGGAGCGCCCGTGCCCTGGTCAGAGTCCTGTATTGTGAGCTGACATAATGGCACACCTTTTCAAAGGACAGTTATTATGGATGTGCCCAGGCTTTGATAAACCCAGAGTTATGCAACTATGCATGTGCGTAGCCTGCTTGCCTGGTTGTTTATCTCTGCCTCTGGGTGTACTGTAAAGCTGTCCTCTTCTGGTGCAAGCCAGGCTGTGTTTACAGGACTAGCTTGGCATAAAATCTAATTTGCACATCACCTAAATCAGTTTTTTGTTTTTCCACTTGGATAGATTTTCTTCTTTCAGTGACTACGAAGCTACAGACCAGCTACAGACCACATACAGGACTATAGGACAGATGTTAAAGTCACGTTTTTGTGTCTAAGCCAAATTGTTGATTGGTGTGACCCAGTGGATAACACCACCGTTCAGTTCTGACTATGCTGTGCTACAGTCCTTAGGCAAGACTCTAACTCTAACTCTAACACCACATTGACCTACATATAGTATAATTAACTATGTAAAAAATGAAATGTAAATTCCAAGTACCTATTTCAGGCAGGTCTACTAGAATAGGTTTACATGCCTTCATTTTCCCAAAACCCCATGTTTTCTCATTCGGTATACGTGTTTCATCCTCTGTCTAAAACAGTCTGTTAGAGCTCCTGTGTCTCTGTCTCCACCAAGACGTTTCATGAAGCTGAGAGAAGCGGTTTCTGTGGGTTTTAGAACTTTGCAGACCGTTTTTGTGCGCAAAAGCTACATACACGCTAAAAGAAAGAGAAGAACCGGAAGAGCAATAATAGGCCTCCTTTAAATTGATCTCATTGTTGGCTATTGGCATTGCAGTGTAGAAGTAGTTCTCAGGTTAGACCTTGCTTCGCTAATTAACATTCTGTGGTAGAAAAGCTTTCGGTCTGAAGGACGGAAGTGAAGCACTACCCTCAGTGAAAGTGGTATTTAATGACAGGAGAAGGAACAACTTGAAACAGTTGGTTTGTCTGTAGTTTAAGGGTTTATTGCTTGCTAGCATAATAGCTCCTCCAGCTAATGTAACATGATCCGTAATTATCTAGAACCTCAGGTCGGTTCATCTAAAGGAGCTGCTATATATATTTCCAAGCTATATGCTAGCCAGTATTTAGCCTCTTCCCTTTAAATGCTGTATTCATTGCAGGGTACCTCTTCATTCAGTCCTTTATGTGCTAACATGCTAATATGCTATATGCTTTGCAGTTATGCTATGCTAGCATGCTGTATAGCTTTGTCCCAAAGTCACGCTAACATGGTGTGCTAGTATGAGGTGCTAATGATGTTGAATGTATGTGCTGCCTGTTTGTTTTGTATAGACAGAGGTTTTTGTTTTACATCAAAAGTGGATTTTGCTGACACTGGAATGAAGGACAATCACAGTTCTTTTCCAAACAGGCTGTTCTGTCATGAAAGGCTCGTTTTTTGAACTCCTATTGACCCTGGTGGTGATGTGAGGATCCCGTCTCTGCAATACAACATGCTGACCTCCATAAAAATGGACCACGAATATGTAGCACAACTGAAATCAGTAGTAGCCATCTCTAGCCCCAGCTTTGGGTAGGTTTGGGGTGCAGGGAAATTGGTGTACATTTTGATTTTTCATTATAATAATTCTGTAATTCAGACATTCATGTGTCTGGGGTGGTGGGGTCCATCTGAAGATTGGAAATCTAAAGCCTCCTCTTGCTGTGTATGTGATGAGCAAGCCTGGCACGGTTTCTCCCCCTTCTCCAGTCTCATAAATATTTGATCTCGGTTGTGCTCCTGCTGGTTGGGCTGTGGGGTTTTGATGCAAGTGGAAAGACCTCATTCTGACCCTCCCTGAGCCCTGCTAGGGCGATCAGGCAGGGCACTTATCTGTCAGATGACCGGTCTGTGCACATTCCACGTCTTCTGTGAGTCTATAGGGCCCACGAGGGAGGAGGGAGTGACTAACGGGACACTGGCATCACCGGTGCGAGTTGTTAACACAGGGCCCGGTAGGCCTCTCTGATCCATGCTTGTGTTCCTGCAGTGTTCTTGGTCGCAGAGAGCTTGTCTAAGCCCAGACGGAGGGGATCAGAGAGGCAGCACGACACCATCCATGTGATTCCAGCCTGAGCTGCAGGGATCCGGCCTGGATGCCCTAATCTGGGCTGCTTTGCTCTCAAGCTGCAAACGAGAGGGGAAACTTATTTGCCGCACATTTCAGGCTTAGTGGACGTGAATCAGGCCAGCTGTAGCTGGACGATCAGCGAACGCCATGAGCACTGTAAAGCTTGTTACATCAACACGTTGTAAAGCCTTCAACCAGATCTTTCATTTCCTTTCAGAATGCTAGATTCTTTCTCTTTCCTTCCTTTTGTGTCTGTGCACCACTCTGCAGAGTTTTCAACTTGCGTCAGGGCAGGAGCAGGAGCAGGAGCTCTGCAGCTAGGTCTATTAATAGACCTGTGGTATAACTTTGAGCAGCATCCTAAAATGTACACTTCACTTCACAGGGCTTTGGCACTGAGCCCCCTGATTCTTTCCCACCCTATCTGACTCGGGCGAGCTTTGTTTTGACACGGTTGCTTCGCCTTTTTTCTCTTACCCTCTTTGTAAGTGAGTACACTGAGGGGAAAGGGAAATGTATAGTTGCCTGAGGTGTCCCCCCACACCCCCCCACACACACACACACACACACCAAAACATATCAAATGAGGAAGCCATCAGCGCGCATGTCACTGAGTGGTGACACCGTGACTTTTGCCCTATTATGGGCCCGAGCTGCTGCCTTCCTCTTTCCACATCGCTGTACACTGATCATCAGATATTAACCCAGCGACAACTCTGCTGATTGTGCTATACTCGTCTGAGTCACTTCTCGAGGCACGGCTCCAGGTTTATAGGTCACGCCGAACCTTTGGCTTTGATGTCTGATAAAGGGTGAACCAAGCCTTTCATACCCGTACCCTGCAATCTCAGGTATTGCCTGTGTGGTAGCGGGAGTAAATAAAAAGCAGGGTTAGGCCTGTGTCTACACGACTTCCTCTCTTGCGGTCTTGCATCAGCGCTGCGCTGTCTGTGGTGGCAAAGCCTGCCATCTTGCATAACCACGGTTTGCTCTATTTCACCCAGCTTACCTTTTCACCGATAAAGCACAAAGAGCCATTCTGTGGGATTTAAAGAAGATTTGGTGTTCAGGGAAACTGCTGTGTCAGAGCCAACCTTTGCCACTTTAGCCTTTCTCAAATTGCCCTCACCATCCGCACCCCCCCCACAACACACCCCACACACCCCCCATTAGCACCTACAGTGCATCACAGCAGAGCTTGAGCAAGCGCCACTTAACCCCAGTGGGCCTCACTCTTCTGTATACAGTACACAGCCAGTGTTAAGCATATGGCACACACTTTTTACATGCTGTGAAACAGCTGAAACAATACATGTGATGTAATTGGGGGGTTTGGGGGGGTTTGATCAGCCGCTTTCACTTGTTGATGCCACATGAAAGGTTGGCGTCAAGGACTATTTCAGGTACCGCCAGCAGGCCGTCCCGTGCCAGTTTTTTTCCCCTTGCACTCCCTTTTGTCTCTATGTCTGTATATGTTGCCCAATATCTAATAACCTGCGTCTGAATGTGTCCTGAATTCGCTTTCATTTTGGTGCAGAACTATGGCTTACCTTAAGTTACAACACTGCTGTGGCTCTTTAACTTCACAACACTGCAACACTGGATGTTGATGTCTGGTGTGGACAGTATCTACATGTAAGATGTTAGTTTGCCAGAGAAATAGATTTTAACTCTTTCTAGTCTTAACATCCACCTAGCTTGCGTCCCAGCGTAGGAATGTCTAACGTGACGTACTTGCGTGCTAATGCGACCAAGCGTTTTGTGTTTTACAGTTCTATTAAAACCTGCATTTGGCCTTTTGCTGAGTTGTTTGTGAGTTTTGTTCCTCTTCCTGCAATGAAATGTTATTAATGCGGGAACCATGTTTTCTTTATTATGAAACTGGCATCTGGTTTTCCGAATACAACCCGAGATCCTTAAGGAAAAATCTTCCTCCAGGGTCAGTAGAAGTGTCCATCAGGTCAACACACTACTTACAGTACACTAACACATTACACTTACTGAGTTACTGTACACCAACACACTACTTACAGCACACTAACGCATTACACTTACTGACACTTACAAAAAACACATGCGTACCAGTACAGTTACTGTACTTACTGAGTTAACACCAACACACACTAACTACAGCACACTAACACATTACACTTACTGAGTTACTGTACACCAACACGCTACTACAGCACAACTAACCACATTCACACTCTACATGGAGTTACACCAACACACTGATTCGTCCTTTACTAGTTACAACTAACACATTACCACCTTACTGAGTTACTGTACACCAACCACACTACTCTACATGCACACTAACACACACTTACTGAGTTACTGTTTACACAAACACGTACTTACAGCCACACTAACGCATTACACTTACTGAGTTACTGTACACCAACACACTACTTACAGCCACACACACTACACTTACTGAGTTACTGTTACACCGACACGATACTTACACTAAACACATGACAACATTACTGAGTTACTGTACACCGAACACGCTACTTACAAGCACACTAACACATTACCACTTACTGAGTTACTGTACACCAACACGCTACTTACAAGTACACTAACACATCACACTGAGTTTCTAGTACACCAAACACTACTTACAGTACACTAACACATGACCACTACTGTACACCAACACGCTACTTACAGCACACCAACACATCACACTTACTGAGTTACTGTAACACCGACACGCTAACTTACAGCACACTAACACATTACACTTACTGAGTTACTGTACACCGACACACCTATTACAGTACACTAACACATTGACACTTACTGAGTTACTGCAACACGTGCTACTTACAGTACCACTAACGGCATTCCACTTACTGAGTTACTGTACACCGACACGCTACTTACAGTACACTAACACATCACACTTACTGAGTTACTGTACCGGCTACTTACAGTAACACTAGACACAATTACACTACTGAGTTACTGTACACCAACACACTACTTACAGCACACTAACACACTACACTTACTGAGTTACTGTACACCAACACTACTTACAGCACACTAACACACTACACTTACTGAGTTACTGTCTAACACTGCTGTTAACCGATAGTCTGTGAAGACGTGCAGATGAAACAGGCTCACTGGAAAATGGGCTCTTTTCTGTTGACTAAGAAGTGAGCAGCTCCACTGACTCCCCTGAGGTGGATGTGGTTGGCCTGTGAATAAAGTGGCCTTGTGCTTTAGTGGTTGGTGAGAACCTTACAGTGACAATAAAGGCGTTACTCATAGGCCAGCAGACAGGTGTTTCTATGTGAGGTGAGGAAGAGATGTAGCAGAGTTGAGGTCATAGTTCCCATGACGCTTTGTCTTGTCATGGCATGTGTCGAAGCCCTGGCATCCTCTGATCCTCTGTCTTGGAGATCTTCGATTATCTTCTATTTGCCAGCTGCTAAAGCTGTGTTGAGTGGGCCACACATGCAGTCCTGCAGGGACTGACCCTAAGAGGAAAATGGAAGAAGTGAAAGGAAGATGAATTATTTTAGCCCACCCAGAGGAAGTCTTTTATCTGTTTATTTATTTATTTATTTATTTATTTATTTATTTATTTAGGGTGTTCTTCGTCCCTAGCAGTCACACACTGCCCACATTCAGGGCAGATTGAGGCCTGCCATTGTGTGCCATAGCTCATGCCAGTGTGGCCACATCAAGTAAATAGACCATTAAAGGGCTTCTCCCGCAGCGGGATGGCTTCCAGATGCATGAATGACTGTATCGCTTTATCCCAAGCCTGCTTTTCACCAAGCCTGTCCCACCTCGGTGCTTTGTTACTAAAGAGGCAAGGAGAAAGAGGTCACCGTCCAGGACTGTTCTGGGCTTCTGGGCCAGCTTTGCTGTATATTCCCAAGTTCAGTGACGGATTTAGCCCGTTTCTCGCTCCTCTTCTTTTGTCCGTACAGCCTGTTTTCTCTGGCGCAGCCACCCGTAATCAGCGCTTCGTTTCAGGGTGAGCGCTGGAAGCAGGGGGTTATTGTTATTTGTTATTTTTAGGGCCCGTATCCTAAATTTGCATGTATTTAGGTCACTGTATGACATTGTGTTGAGTTTCGGCACAGAGCTGATTCATTTATCCCTTTGAATCAGACAGAATCAGACTGTTTGTGTTGCAGCACGATTTAAAGCCCTGTTGAAGCTGGATTAATTTCTGATTAATATCTGGGGGTGTGTTGTAATTGGAGAGCTTACCTGTGAAATCTATTTTAATCCAGGAAGAATCTGTAATGTCTGTGGTTTTAACAAGTTTGCCAAGGGTCCCAGAGCTAGTTAGCTTCCATGATTCGGTCTAACTGTGGGCTCCTTCTGTTCCCAAGTTAACCATCCTGTTTGCCAAGGGTCACCGTTATGCAGCTACAGATTAGCTCGGTTTTATTTTAATTTAAATTTTTTTTTAAATTGGTAAACAGCTGATGAGTCAAATCGCTAAAATGGAGCTCTTGGTTTCTTTATGGTCAAGTTAAAACAGGGCCCACGTCATTTAAATGACTTCTGGTGACAGGCTAATAACAGAGACTGCGTAGGTTCCTCTTACATGGTCTTTTTTTTTTGTTGACGTTTAATTTACATGAGCCTATTACAGGGGTGGGACAATGAAACTGAAACACCTGGTTTTAGACCACAATCATTTATTAGTATGGTGTAGGGCCTCCTTTTGTGGCCAATACAGCGTCAGTTGGTCTTGGGAATGACATATACTGCGTCCTGCACAGTGGTCAGAGGAAGTTTAAGCCATTCTTCTTGCAGGATAGTGGTCCTAGGTCACTACTGTGGGTGATGCTGGGTACCGAGGTTCGTACCACAAAAGTCATTGCTGTCTTGGTGCGTACGCTGACATTACCCTGGATACCGTGGCTCTTGATACATCACTTAAGAAACTTCACACTGTCTTTGGTCACAGATGCGCCAGCAAGACGTGCACCAACAGTCTGTCCTCCTTTTGAACTCTGCGATATGTCCCATAATGTTAAGCAATGTGCATTGAATAGTTATTTTTCCCATAGCATCTGGTTAACTGTACCGCCCGAGATCCTCATTACTATTCCCTAACTGAACCTTCCACACTCTGATGGTAAAAACTACTTACTGGTGCAATGTGCAATTAATGAAGATTGGCCACCAGGCTGGTCCAGTTTAGCCATGAGACCTCCCACACTAAAATGACAGGTGTTTCAGTTTCATTGTCCAACCCCTGTATGTGACCAGGTATAACCAATCCAGCTCAAGTTGTTCTTAAGGCAGCGGCGTTTGGGCTGAAACATGTCTTCTTCAGCTAGAGCACGAAGCCTACTTGAGGCCGAGTAGACAGATGTATGTAAATGTGTTGGGCGTGTGACATCACAAACACAAAGCTTAATTGGAAACATCTGAAATTCAACATCAAAGTCGAAACGCTGACATTCGATTTCCCGTCATAGGACAGGTTCATCCCTGAGCTTGTGAAAATCCTCTGCTTTCCATTTCTCTCGTTTCAAGTCTCACTGTCTCAGTTCGTCTCTCTGGGCTTCTATAAATAGGACCCATGTGTGACTAAGGTGTTTGTAGCCCATGATTTCCATTTTGAGCAGTACGTATTTACCTCTGCTGTACTCGGCTCTGCTCTGCAGAGCTCTCCCAGTAAAGGATGAGGAAGAGACTAATAAACAGACAGAGCTCTGTTTAAAATGCATATGCCTCTTACCTTCTCTGCTTTTTCAGGGCCGAATGCCTGCCGTCACTTCCCACACTGGTTCAGCAGAACTCCCTGATGGAAATGGAAAGCCATGTGCTCACTGATATTTAACTTGGCACATGATATTTATTTAATTGAAAGTGCAAGCACAATTGTCACACTGTGTCTTCAGTTCAGTTCTTGGCAGCCTGATATAACACAATATTGACATTACATTGTTTATGTATTGTAATAGTAATTATGGTCATGGCTGCAGTGTATCAGTCGGCATGTTCTTTTGATATGGGTTAAAGAACATCTAATCAGAAAACCTTGATTGCAAAATTGAGGTGGGGAGCAATATAATATTTTCTCATGATCATGATATTTATCCTGACAGTTATGGCTGTTGTGCATGTCGTCAGTGCTTAAACCACACTTACTACATGGTAGGTTATTAAGGATTCAAGGAGACTTTATTGTCATTGACATCACATGTGGTACATGGCGTGAAACGAAATTGTGGTCCCCAAGGGCCCAGTTTTACCCAGACAGCAGTGGTTAAATAAATAAAATATACATGAATATATAAAAAATATATATAAAAAAAAATACAGAGAGAAAGAGCAGCAGGAAATTGAAAAGGTAGCAGCAAATAAGCATCATTAGTCTCGTCAAACTGCATTAGTGAAGTACAGTTTGTGAAACATTGACTAAAACCAGTGTAGTTGTGGGTTTATTGTAGTTGGGGCTGGATGATGGACGGTTGGATAGATGGATGGACTCCATTTAAATGGATGTAGTGCAACACAGTATGGGACCTACTGAGTATGGTGAAGCATCCTGGTCTTATGTTTTTGCCGTATCGCCCTCCGCTAATAGTATTGTGTGTGTGTGTGGTATAGTATGTGGCAGTGCAGGTTCTCTCATGTCTGAACTTCAGTAAAACCTGTCGTGTTGTGTTTTGTATATTGTATAAATATCTTGGAGTAAGGAGATACGGCGCAATGCTTATCACCCACTCCTACTGTACGCTCGCTCTTAACATCCGAGATGTAAATGGAAGTGTCTATTTTTGACAGCTTATTTGCTTACTAGAGCTGTTGGGCAACGTTCAAGGAGGGAAGCATAACACAGTTAATATCCGTTTAAAATAACCAGCCATTTTAGTGTGATGAAATTTTTTGTTGCTTTTCTGTGACCATTTTTATTAGAATTTAACGTAATTGAAATAAAATAAGCTGTTCTTCACAAGGTGTTTAAAATTTCTTGATAAAGGCTGCGATAGAAAAGCCCACATACAAAAAACCCAATTTTTTTTTCCATTAATTTGCATTAAATGTTAGGAATGAGTTAATAAACTTGGACGAAGGTTTATAAGCCCTTGCAGATCTGCTGCAGCCGATCCCGCCAGAACGAAGTCTCAAGCCTTATTTTTGGTGGCTGTTGTTGTTGTTCCAGGACATTGTCTGACACCTCAGTCTTTGAAATGAGCTATAATTGGATCCGAGTGTCCTTCTCATTCTCTCCCTCTCTCACAGTAACGAAGGTGCTATTCGGGCTCGTTCACACTCCGAACAGGCCAAATGGTTTTGCTTGTGTTTCAGTGGATGGCTGTCTGCTGCTGTTAGGTTTCTGCTGCAGCTTTGAGGTTAGCGTCCTGGCTTGCTGCTGGCTTCGCACTACTTGGAAGGTTGTCCTTATTTGAACAAGATGTCAGGAACTTTTATTGAGGCCAGTCAGAGGGCAGTGGTAGACTTTTATAAACAGCCGTCTATTATGAATCATTTCAGCAAATAGCACGGTATAAAAAGGCACCATTCACTCTGCAGTGAAATGAACTACTCGCAGCTTCTTGCATCAGAACTGCAGGCACAATTTTCTGTGCATCGGAAAGCTGAGCAGCAGTGAGGGTTATGTCAACATCAAAATATTTCTATTTATGTTTTTCAGTCATTGTATTTTGTTTGTTTATTTGGGTTGGTTATTAGGTATGTGTGTTGTGATCGTAGCCATTACGGCCCAACATGCTTTAATTACAACACACTGCTGGTTGTGAGAACAGGCCTGATGTTGGAGTTTTTACAGGCCTGTAGTTTAGAATGGAGGGTTTTTTCAGCTGTGCATAATTAGCTGTTTCATCCTAATGGTTATTTGTGCTCCTTGAAGGAGAGCAGGGTTTGATGCCAGCGCAGAGAAGCACTGATTATGCTTCTAACAGTTGGTGCTAGTGATGTAAAGATATGCTGCATTTATGAGGCAATTTAATCCGTTCTGTCATCGCAGCTCTTAATGATGTGTTTATTGTGGAAACTCATAATGCAGTGATGATGATAAAGCTGGGATTCATTGGACAGTCCTAATGCAGAGACATGCCATTTGGTACCTGGTGTTGACCCGAGGAGGATGGTTTCCCCTTTTGAGTCTTGGTTCCTCTCGAGGTTTCTTCCTTCCTACCTAAGGGAGTTTCTCCTTGCCGCTGTCGCGCTCGGCTCGCTCACTGGGGGCCCTAACACCAGATTATTTGTAAAGCTGCTTTGTGACACAAAGCGCTGTATAAATAAATGTTGACTTTGGCACCCAAAGCATTTGATTGTATGCAAATGCGTTGGCTTTTGCGACCACTAACCCAGTATTTTTGTAGATTGGTTTTCATATAGGGGCTTCTGACTTTAGCAAGACAAGCTTGTCAAACTTTTATTAGTAGATAAAGATATCAGTAGATAAAGACACTTCTTGATATATAAGCCCAATTATCTCAGAAGCTCCACATCAGCTTATCCCAGGAATGAAATTACACACTGCCTATATGCATGTTTCGAATGCTATTCCCTCGCTATTGAAATTTGGGCCTGAGGTGGTCAAGCTGATATTCTTGTTAGGACTAGTTTGACAATGATCGTTGAGTTAACATCTGAACTTTGTGTCTATGAGGAACACCACCCTTCGGCACGCTTAACCCCCACTTGCAAGGCATAGTCAGCCCCCCTTCACCGCCACTTGGCTGCTCAGCTTTAACCAGAAGATCAGAAATAGGAGCCTCTCCAGAGCGACCTCATCCCCCACCACTCGCATGACCACACTGCCCACACGCCTCCACTTTTTATCTATCTATAATCAGATGGCCTTTTGGGGTTGGAGGAAGTTTGCCGTTCTGAGATGACCCGCGGAAGAAGGATTTGCATGCGCGCTCCCGACGTATCAGGTTGCTGCGGGGGGTCGCTCCTCAGCGAATATTACTCTCCCGCTGATTGAAATGTGCTGCCCTTGTGCGCCGTCATATAAGTATGAGTCAGAAATCTGGCTACGGTGAAGAACATCACAAACGTCCCATTGTTCTCGCAGAGAGAGCGCTCTCCCGCACAGACATAAGAAAGATGGCTCGGGTGGAGTCGCTTTCTCGCTCCTGTAGATCCTGCCCCCAGGTGCAGTACCTTCATTACTGAGCACCGCATCTTTCAGAATGTTGCCTGTATTGAAGACGGTGACACCACATGTTTGTGACGCACACAGAAAGCATTCTCCGCAGCTGGCTGGCAGAAACTCACCCAGCCCCTCACGTACAGGCACGTCTGCTTTACAGTAAGCGCCATAGTGTGCGTGAGGAATTTCATACCTTTCACTCATTATGAGCTCCTTAATTTACTCGCGCTCCGCCCATATGTGTGTCTTTACGTGGCAGCTCTTGCCAAGTTTCCAGAATAGCTGGCAGGAATCCCAAACAAGCTAACGAGAAACTATAACGAGTATGGATGCGCTGACATTCCACCTGAGGTTTACGACTGTTTCTCTTTAAAATGGAGTAACTGGAGCTTTTCCTATTAGGACGGTTGTAACTTTTACCATTGTGATACATGGCAAACCAATTCAGATTGAGCCTTTTGAGTGTCTGTTGCCCCAGCATCTTAATTAGTCGGATGTAAAGCTGGAGTTGTCTCTTCCTTTCTTCCCTCCCTGCTCTGAATTCAGTCCTTTTGTTCAAAGTGAGATTGAACCCTGATCTCCACCATGGGAAGAAGAATGGACTTTGACTGGAGGATTCCCCCACATGGGGTGCATGCACACCTTAACCTAAGAAAGCCTTTCCTTTGTGCTCAGCTCCCAGGCTGCAACCTGAAAATCCCTTCATGAAGAAAGGCCTGTGAAACTCAATGCCCCAACTTCACAACCCATCCGTATTGGGGCACGGTAGGGGACCCCATTAGATCACTGCTGTTGGTAATCCCTCAAGAACAGGGAGACAATCAGAAGAAGCTTGACACGTTCTAACTGAGGGCTGGGGGTGGATTTGGGGCCCACATGTTCTGCAGACTCGTTAAGCCACTGTGGCTGATGACTGTGTTTCGCCACCCTTCACCCCATGCTTTTAGAAGAATGTGGATTGCTCATGCAAGAATGGTGGTTTTAAGTGGTGGAGGTGGGGATGGCTGTTTACCTTACACTTACTTTAATCGCCTTGTAAGGGAAATCAGTCTTGCAGCATGGCTCCAGTAAATATTAACAACCAATTGAATGGTACACAAGCTATAGGCAACCCACAGAACACAGTCCACTTTGTGAACAATGAGGACGAAGATATACAGTACAGCCTGGTTTGATCAAAAACCATTAGAACCAGTCTGTTTCCTAGTTTGTTGCAGTTTGGAAATGTACCGTATGATTTATTATTGTTGAGCTTTCTCTGTTTTCATTATCTGGCCAATAAATAAACTCCTGATTGCTTAATTAATCAGTTAATTAATCTGGAAATGCTAATAGAATTGATATTGACGGGTCTAATTAAACCCTAGGAAGTTAAACCATCAGGTTAAGTATGAAGCCTGTCCTTTGCTGCCACTAATCAGACTTCCATGGAAAACTGAAAAACTCTCTGGCTATGACTAAGCTTGCTACGCCAGTCTAAGGTGACAAAGTAGTCCTCTCGTCCCTCTTTCTCTGCTGGGGGTGACCTCCATGGTGCAGGCCCTGCACTAACCAACACCATGTGTGCCTGTTTGGCATAGCTCCTTGGCTGACTGATTGAATGTGTGTGTTGGGGGAGGAAGGATGGGGGGGTGTGGGCCTATCAAGTTGCTGCTGGAGTCAGCCCTGACTCTTTTCTGCACATCTTTGCATAAGGGCCGGACCAGCTAGCCCCATGGGCTTTTTCCCTGCCTCAGCCAAATGCCCTTTGCTCTCTGTGGTTTGGCTGGAATGCATGCTTTCCTTTCGATTACCTTTTCCTCACTTTAGTCTGCAAAAAATGGGATTCTTTGGTTGTTTGGGAAGCAGGTAGTTATTTTCCCCTGGTGATCGTGTGCCTGTGTAGACTCTAATGATGAGAATAACAAATCTGACGCTGTATAAGGTGGAATACTGTTCGGTTGAGTTGTGCTATAAGCTGAAGTTATAGCCTCCACCAAATGTGCAAATCTTGCCATGCTGCCAAATGGAAGTTATGTGAAATGAATTGTGCTAGTCCCCAGCCTTTCTAAAGTTCGGAAAGCTCATGTGTTAAGAGTGCAGTCTAAGCTGTTTCACATAAATCAGTAAACCAGCCACAGTCTAAGACTTATTTGGAAAGGTGAGAGGCAAACCTGAACACAAACGAGTTATTGACATTTCCTGGCCAAAATGGAAGAACGAAACCTGTAGACTAGATTTCACAGACAGGCTTTAGATACATATGAAAGTGTTATTATTTTTGATCTTTCAGGGGCAGGTTAATGTTTTTGATTCATAGGAAGCAAATAAACAAGACAAATGACAAGGAAAAGAACAAGCAGAGTAAAAAAAATTGTCATATAATCCTTTCGTATAACAATCATTCATCGAGGTTCAGGTTGTTAATCTACTGGGTTCAACCTCCCGAAGATTCTGGTCCATTCATTCTAAATAGAAACATTACAACAATCAGGAACATCGGACTTCTAACGTTCTCAAACTAGCCATAGGATCTCTGAATTCTGTACTCCAGTGTAGAGGGCAGTGTAGAGCACACGTCTTGGAGTTTCTCATCTGTGTAGTCCATTGGTCTCCTGCGCTAGTCTGTAAACCATAACTTTCTGCAAAGCCTAGCTCTATCCACAACTTGCTACGCCTCCTCCAGCTAATCAACCTTATTCTGAGCTCCTCATTGTGTGGATCAGATATAATGTAGTTGAATAAGGGGTAGAGCAGCTTAGTGGATACTGTCACAGCTAAACTCTGTACTAAATTAGCTTACCAGGTCTAGGGTCAGAGAACACTGGTTTAGCCCAAAGGTAGAAAGCTTTGAAAGACTACTGCAGCTAGCCAAAGGCAGCTAGCCAAAGGCAGCTAGACATTAGATGACAGGCACCAGATAGCAGTTGGTACACAGTATGCTTGTACGACTTGTTAAATAGGTTTAATGAGAAATGGTGCTTCTGGTGTGAACGTGTAAGCATGTTTATCCACAGACATGTCATACGCACATGGTTTTAAAATCCACTGTCCTGATATACTGAGCCAAAAAACACTGACTTGCTCCTGAAGGACTCCACTGTGTGTGTAATGTATGGTATTAGGTTGGCTCGTCTGCTCACTGTCTCCACTAGACTGCCAGACACGGACAGATAACAGTGTTTATCACTGGATTTCTTAAAATCATAATTTCAGACAGAGCAAAGCCCTGCTCGTCCTCCCGCTGACTGACCAGCGAGCGCACTGGGACACTGATTCAACCATTCTGAACACCTGAGCAGGTCTTGTTGCTCTTCTTGGCAGTGAATCAAATGACCATTCTTATTTGACTGTGACTCATTATAGCGTTGTGCTGGATGGAGTCTTTGATGGACTCTTTTATTGTTACTAAGTCGTGTCTTGAACGTTGAGGATTATTACGGTATGCCTTTTCGGCATTTGTGCAAGCCAGGCCATTTGCACAAACAGCCGGATATGATTCTGAGACAATCTAAGGGGTTGTGAATCACATCCCGTAGGAAGTGTGCCTTCAGCACGGGTTGGTCCAGCTAGCCGATGAGCCATATGATTGCCCTCGGTTCTTCTTGCGACTGGCGGTGCAATGATTGAGTCAGTCTAGAGCTGGCGACACCGCTACTGCGTTTGTGGAGGTCAGAAAGTGACACCATGTACGACACAGACAGGGTGAGCGGAAGCAAAATAAGCCACGTCCTCTTGCCAAATTGTCCACGTGCTTTTTGAACTGTCCCCTTTTTCACTGTTGCTTTTGGTCATGGTTATTTACGGTGTATGATCTGACTGGAAACCCACTGCTGTTTTCAAATTCCAGATTAAAATGTTCTGTAGGTTAGCGTTAACGTGGTTGTTTCCAGCTTTGGTCCTGGAGGACCTCCTGCCCTGCACCTTTTAATGTTTGCCCTGCTGTCAACACACCTGATGCAACGAATCCGCTAATTAACAAGCCCTTCCTGAGTTGAAGGTGGTGTGTTTAGACAGGATCATACAAAAATGTGCAGGGCAAGGGTTTCTACAGGGTCAGCCTGTGAGTTGTCCTATATTGTTTAATCATCTCTTGAGCAGGACAGGCTTTTTTCAGCGATGAGTTGAGGCATTTGGCAAGCAGGTACATGACTAATTTGAGAGAATAAAAATAAACGGTAAATACTTTGATATTGACATATTTAGCAGTAAATAGGAAACACTTGCCTGTTCAGATTGCGCTGAATGTTGGTCTTAAGTGTTGAACAGCTTCTGCTTTTTGGAAATGGCCAAAACTAACTAGAAACTAAGGTAGGCTTGATATTGACTTGAATTTGTAATATTTTTTTTAACTTTAACATGGTCACCGTGCACATAGACAGCACAAAAAATTATACAAGAGTTTGAAATGGTGCTATATGAATGTCCCTGGCTGCTTCTGTAAACAACATATCAACAGCTCTTGCTTTGGTGTAGTTATTCAATAATAATAAATCTAGCTAATAATCATAAAATGTTATAAAAACACACACATAAACACATTTATGCAGTGAAGTTAGCTGCTTGGCTAAGTACAGCTGCACACTATCAGAGATTGTAGTATTTCTTTATGTTATTATTTTACTTTTATAAGGTATACACGCAGATACCTTAGTGAAACTTTAACTGGGAGGTCTTATTTTATGATTTGTTCTGGTGATATACACTCAAGCACAAAGGTGTAAATAATGCTGTGGTTAAGGAACACATCACAGTTGTAACAGGGTCTTAGGACCCTTCTTTAAAACAAATAAAACCATAGACTTGATCTGTCTTAGGAAGTAGATATTGTTGAGTGAGGCCCAGTGTTTAAATGTCAAGTTTCAGGTCAAGTTCAAGAGGCTGTATTGTCATTGCAGCTATATACTCATCTGTATATACTAAGCTGTATGTAGCTAAGTACACAGCGAAATGAAACCACGTTCCACCAGGACCATGGTCCAGTACAAAAACACAAGTGCAGCACAATGCAGTATAAACAGTGCAATACATACAAAGACTTGCAACAAATACCACATGACACGGAACAGGAACAGCACACAGTACTGAGAATATGTTGAGGTGTGTAATGAGAGGTGCAACATACTATTATATATTAGCAGGTAGTGTATGTATGTATGTATGTATGTATGTATGTATGTATGTATATATACATACACACACACACACACACACACACACACACACACACACACACACACACACACACATTATTCAACTGCACTGTAGAAGGAGCCTGACCGTGTTTCGTTATACTGTACAACCCTGTATTGGTATAATGACGATAAAGTTGAATTGAATATGACCATAGCACTTACTAGCAGCAAGGCAGCAGTAATGCAGTGCAGCATCGGTCTAGCAGCAGACTCTAGTACAAAAATGCCAGTCGAGGAGAAAAAGTAGCACCTTATTATCTACCTCATGCTAGTTGGCCGTCGGTGTTAGTTGGCATGTTGCCGTTACATAGCGTTTCTGCGCATAGCGTTTGATGTGATTGTGTTTCACCGGCCTCTTCCCCACATAACAAGCTACTTAGAATAAACAGTCAAATGAGCCAGGCTCACAAGAATCTAAAAGTGTCGCCACCAAAGGCAACGCATGTGTTAACAGGAATGGCTGATGGTGGTTTTGGCTTAGGTAAATCCATAAATCACCACTTGTGTCATGTTACCGTGGACTGTTTTACGGAGATGGGACGTTTCCTCAACCATTAATCAAGCGAGGTTATATGGAATATTTTGAGTGCCATCGTATTGCAGCATTTGGTCTGAAACGTGTTTTCATTTTCTCAAATGGGTGTAAAGAACAAACTAGCCGGGCTTATTCAGCGAAAATTATTCCGAAAACCAGATTTGGACCTCTATGAATGGCCTCTGCCCATTAAAATGGAGTTAATCATAGGGTATGGTTGGGGTTTAAATGGAAATTCTCTGAACTGTATAAAGGTGTATGTCGGTTGTAGGCTGTTGAAACATGCACAGGAATGATGTCTAAGCAGATAGGTGAATATTTACGCAGTCAAAGCATCATAGGGATCCTGCGCTCATCCGTGCCAGACCCATGCCATGGTCTCGAAGAGGGACGAACAGTTTTCCAAGCTTGGGATAATACTACACCTGTCCCATATCTGAGAGTTATTACACTCTGAGAGTGTTTATCTCTTGAACATGGTTATAAGCAGAAGTGGTGAGAAGTTCAAGGTAATAAACTGGCAGGTTACAGACTTTGATAAGTCAGTTGAGTCTATGCTGCTATGAGGTAACCCGATTTTTTTAATAGTAGTCATATAGTAGGAAACGGTGGTTGTTTCTATCAGAAGCCAGAACACCCGATTCCCCCCACCTCCATCGCTTCTCGAGCTTAACTTATTTAAAGATTTGGCGGTGAGGAGGAGCTATAAATATAATTTGTTTTTTCTGGCCAACTTTATCTCTCAGAATACCTGAAGCATGTGATCTGCTGTTATTCACAGTCCTCAAGCTGCAACAAGACACCGCTAACCCCCCCCCCACCCAACCCAGCTCTCTTCTCTTCTGCGTTGAGTTTGGATCCGTGTTTTCGTGAACCCTTGTAAACCTGTGAACTTGCTGTAATCCTTACGCTATGGAACCCTGGAGGAGAAGGTCTAGATTCTCCGGGTTCCGCCCCTTCATCTCCACGGGTGGTTCTATAGCCGAGCCTCGAATGTGTGCTCTCGCCAGCTATTGCAACACTGGCTTGCACAGAAAATTCCTGAACGGCCCTATCCATCATCGAACGCTGACACTTATAGCCTGCCCTGCGTTTCTTCACAATGCTAGGAGGTGGCTTGCTTCCCACTCACTTCAGCAGTGCTATGCCAACTCTCGTAAATGTTACCACTTATCTCATGTAGATCAGATTTATTGATGCTCAGTCTCTAGAAAGCTGTTCGCTGATCGCTTTGTTATTGCCTTGTGACACCAACCGAGGATCTCGGTTGTCTGCGCATCTTTCCAGGGTCGTTATATAAGGGAGGCGTTCTCCCCTGAGCGACTGCCGTCAAACACCATGACCTGCTGTTGTCCTGGCGAGACCTCCTGTTCCTAATCGAACCGAATGTGGCCAGGAGCCGCAGGAGCACGGTTTACTGCCTTATCTCTGAAGACACCCTGTACCTCTGAATGCGAACCTGCATGATCCTTCTTGCCGGTGATGACTCAGTTCTGCTCTGTGGGACATGCCATAGCTGAGATACATGCCGTAATCACCTCTGTTCCGCCATCCAGGGCTTTAATCAGTTGAACCACCAGAAGACAAAAGGATCTAAAATGATCCTAGATAAGCATAGATTACATTATCTCTCTCTTTCTCCGTGAGATTGTGTTTCAGCACGGCTGCCGAAAGCCATTAGTATAGGAGCTTAATGAAAGTCTTTAAACCTGTGTGATGTTAAGTGTGCAGGGTTGTGTAAAAGTAATCGCTCCTGATTGACCTTGCTGTAATGATGGGGTTAGTGGTTTTATGGAGATGGGCTAGTTAACACTTCATTTTTCATGACAGGTTTACAGAAAGGAGGTACGTATTAGTGTCTGTGCTACCTGATCTCTTCCCTTGTTTCATATAATAGCCTGATCCAGGCCTTATTAACTCTTCGCCTCTTTCTGCAGCTGTTAAACGAGTCTATGTGTGCTTGGTTCGGACCAGATAAGAATAGACCTGGATAAGCTCATCTGGATAATGGCTGAGTAGTACTGTAGGCTTAAGCTACGTGATTTGGTGGGGCGATATTTAATTGTGGACATTTTTAATCACAGTTATTTTCTATGAATGGAAGTTCTAGGCTTCAGCGCTGGATAGAGCAGTATGCTAGACTGCCATTTAGTCGTGCATGTCGTCTCATCATGTATGAATCATGTTGGTGTTTGATTGCCTCTGATTGGTCTGACTCATCTACAGGCAGGCTGTTCATAAATTCCATGTTAAAATGTCCCCACCTAAAGCTTTTTGGTTGTAACTCAAATTGCGTTTTAAATGGTAGTTGCGATATAAAATTTTGTTATAAAAGTTAATAAAAGTTTTGTTTTTGTTTTTCAGCATTTTGTTGCACTGGGTGCAGTTTTGTAGTATTAGTTGCATTCGCAACTGGAAAATTACACTGGAAAGTGACGCATGTTAATATCCAATAACCGATTTCAGTATATAAAAACAATCAAGTCTGCCATATAAATATCCCTACTATATTTACACAATTTTTATTATATAAATTCATATAATTTCTACTCACTAGCCAAAATCCCCCTATAAATTATTCATTTTTATTATTGTGATTATTATAATTTTATTAAGTTCCAGCACCATAAGATTCTCTAGGCTGTTGTGGGATATATAGTAACACTTAACATGTAAACCTGTAGTTGTATATGTTTACTTAACCCTGGTTAAGCATTGTAACCCTTGTTAATGGATTACTTGATGTTAGTTAGTCAATACTTAATGTAAAGTGTAGTATTAGGGCAGTAATATACCTGGTGTTTGGTCATGTCTTCGCGTAAACAACCGGCTACATCCTGTCCTGCTTGTGTTACTGGAGTCTTCCTATAGATGGCAGACCACTCAGTTGGTCCAGCATTTTCCACCGTGCACAGACATAACAGTCTTGTATTTGTTTCCATGTCTGCTTTTACATCGATACTGATTTCTTGCTAGCTGTTCTGACAAGCATATGCGTAACTGTGTGGGGGACGAGGACACATTTGTACGGTTACTCAGTCTTTCTTCACCACGTCCACCGTTTTGATGGGGCTGAGTGACTGTACTGCCCCACAGATGTGTGTACTGCACGTGGTGTACACATGGCGTTAATTTCTCAGGACGTGTACACGAGACGCACCAAACAGATGCAGGGGACGCCAGGGCCTAATGCCGAGGCCTGTGTATCTCAATGCATTAATTCAATGGTACGGAGTTCTACAGAGTATTGAAGATGTACTGTAGTATGACATTTCAGCATTGAAATAGTTGGTCTTTCTAATGTTAGCAGTCTGTTCGTGTTCCATACGTGCACCCACTTCCTGTACTTATTTCTGGTTTAAGCCACATTCCCTTCCTATTTGTCTTTTAAAAGATGGTATCAGATAAGGAGACGGCTCAGGAATCTGTATTGACGTCAGGGATCTGTATTGGTGTTATCAAAGCGTTCTGAGTGATGCCCAGCCCTAATCAGACCACGTTTTGAAGACCTGGTAAATCAGGATAACTAGCTAATGTAGTATCTAGCAGCTAGTGTGGCAGTCTGAAAGCATAGGGAAAGTGAAACCTTAAGGTTTAGTAAAAGTGAGATATCCACGTCTCCCTCAACTCGCTGGCGAGTGATGAACTTCCTACCTGGCTGTGGACGACATTCCTTGCGTTTGTATCATTACTGCAGTGAATGGTTTGCCCACGTTATTGCTATAGGTACATTCATTTAGTTGTGCAATGCTATGAGTCAGTAAAAGGCTGTTGTACAAGCTTGTAAGTCAGGAGGAGGTTGCCTTGTCTTGTGCAATTGAGCCTCCTCTATCTTTAGGCATTCACGCCCGGCATTTATGGCCGATAGTGCCAATCACCCATCCCCATACAGTGCTTTATATTGGTTGGCTTGCTTTTTAAGTCAATTGGAATCTTTTTATGTATGAAGTAACTGTTAAAGCTGTTATTATGTGGACTGTGAATAATTCAGTCATTCAGGTCATGGTCCGCTCCAGACAATGTACGCTTCCTGCCCCTTTCTTCTCCTTTTTGCTTATAGAAGACTCAGCGCGCTGTCATTTCCTCTGATGAGGACTGTCACTGTTTGGTTGGAG
The DNA here is from genome assembly GCA_024036415.1 of Prochilodus magdalenae. Taxonomy (NCBI): domain Eukaryota; kingdom Metazoa; phylum Chordata; class Actinopteri; order Characiformes; family Prochilodontidae; genus Prochilodus; species Prochilodus magdalenae. Next base: position 82,792 of record JAMWET010005691.1, read on the forward strand.
CTATTGAAAATGGTTTATCTGATTTAATATGGGAAAGATGCTTTTTGTCACCACTTCGTAGTTTATTTGTGTCGTCCCGGTGCCTGCGGCAGAGCTCTCAGATTTAAGCAGCTTGTCTGTGCAATGAGTGTAAAGCGAGAACTTGTCTGACAAACAGATGTGGGATGTGAGTTAGCACTGCAGCAGCCCTCGGTGACGGTATAAACACATTCACCGCTGGTTTGAAGTGAGGGTTTTTATCCCGTCCCTGGTTCGTGGATTCACTAGTGTTCCCCTTGTGTGAAACTGAGCTTTTAGGCGTGTTGTGAAGTGATGTGCTTCGTAAATGCTGTATTTGTATGTTGTGAACTCAAGTTAGATCAAATTGTTGTAGAAATGTTGCCGTTACAACAAAAACACGAGTAAAAGTGTGTATCAACTTTTGTGCAACAGGCAGAACAGGCTATTTCAAATGGCCTCGGGCGAAATGGCTTAGGGCAACGGGCTAAACAGGCATAAGCTCGTAAAGTGTGAGTGGCATTCACAGTCCATTCTTTGTTACTAGATTGCCGCAACTTGTACGCATCATGTCTTGGTGGAGCTGGCCAATATGACAAACTGGCACAAAGTGTTCACAATATTAAATCAGTATTTCTTTTTTCTGACATGTGATGAGTAGAAACAGGCCATGCAGAAGCAGAGTCCCCCTACATAAATGAGTGTACGGTACTAGTTCAGATCATATGTGGTTTATTCTCATTCATTCCTCAGTATACCATGAGATTCACAGTATACTGCCATATCAGTGCGACCTGGGGGCCGGCTCTGCTATGCTACCAGAGATTTACTAACGTAGCATGAACAGCAGAACTACCGGCTCAGCCAATCCTGTCAGACTCCGGGAGTAGAGTCTCTGGCTTTCCTCAGTCCTTTGTTGCCATTTAAAAATTCTCCATGTCCCCAGACCACCCCCTAGTACTTAGCCCCCCAATCCATAAACATCAGGTGAAGCCCCTCTACTGTTGCCACAGAAACTATGAACGTTATGACTTTTATTTATGTCGCATAAAACATCTATGCACTAAACCCAGGACTGTTTATCTCTCTGTGTGCAGTCAGAAAAGCGATTTGTGGCATCGTTACTCACAATAACGATCAGTACCGTCATTCTGCCCTGCCCTGTGTCAATGCTAATCTGGTTATTGTGGTGATTTTCCACATGGGACCAGCACGGGTTCTAGTCACAGCCTCCTCTTCATTTCTACCAGTACCGGCGCATCTGTCCAGGCTCGAAACATGAGCCAGTGCTTCCACTCAGAACAAGCGGAGGAAGAAACTATGATGACTACATTCCACTCCCCTTGACCTACATTTTCATAAGACTCTTGAGTTAACACCCAAATAAAACGTTGAGCAGGAACACGGGGAGATTTACAGACTGTTAGCGGGATATCTCAGCGCAAGCTCAACATTTAGAGAATCTCCGAGGTAGCTGATTTCACCGAAGCATGCAGGGTGATGAAAGCGGATACCAGTCAGAGAGGCCAAGTCAGGCTTTAGGACTCATTTGTCAGGGGAAGAGAAACTGGATCCTCTTCAGAATTGATCTGTGAATTGAGAATTGGAAGTAGCTCTTCAGAAATATTATAGGATTGATATTAGTTCTATAATCCTAATTAGGACCAAACACAGGAACATAAACAAGTGGGCGTTATATGATGCCTTATTCCATTCTGCTGTTATTGCCGCAGCTTGAACATATAGGGGAAGCACTGCACTGTCTGGAATTGAAGGGGACTTCCACTGATTTTTCATGATCTCTGGATATTTCACTTGTAAACAAAAGCATTCAAAGTGACATGACGTGATTAGTCATCCTAGACGAACTTCGTCAGAATTGTTGACAGTGGTGGTGATGAGCACCAGGCGTCCACTTCTTCTAACAGCTTCCTCACAGTTAGCTATCGTATCTAGGCCGACAAATCGTCTTACAGTAGTTTAGAGTTTGGGGTTCAGGGCTAAAAGTACACAGTCAGTCACATTATTATGACCACCAGTTAATATCCAGAGCAACCGGCGTGTGCAGCACTGACGAGCTGGGAGTGAGTTAGGGAATTAGGGGGCCACAGTTGTACTTGGAACAGTACAACTGTTGTACTTGGAAGTTATGGTTATGATTTTCCAACCAATGTTGGACATTTCTAGCCGTGTGACGTGGCATTGTTTTGCTGGAAGGTCCCATCCACCCCAGGAAAGACGGTCAACATGTGTCACCCCTTTTGCCCAGCAATGTGCAGACAGCCTGTCGCAAACCTTATATATCCACCATGCCAGCTCACAACACACAACTTCCTTCATGAGCTATATGCTGCTGCCATCGAAACTAGGAAGTGGTATTATTATAATAATAATAATAATAATAATAATAATAATAATGTGACTTGACTGTGTATTTAATGACCATGGGTACATGCACAGTGTTGTGAGGCAGTATGGTAATGGTTTCTCACAGTTTCACCATCTACTGTTTTCTCTGGTGTGTTTGGGTAATAAATACAGTGCCTATGTTTGTGATTCAAAAGCTGGATCCTGAAACCTCATCTAGAATGCACCTCTGGGTATATGGTCCCTGAAGGACCCATGGATACAAGCTACGTCAGACAGTATATATTTTGTCCATTCAACACCATAGAGGCCATTCCTTTACAGACTTCCTGGCTCTGTGCCATCCTTTCTGCCCTCCAATGTACTTCCACTTATTTTAGGAGCAGGGGAGGTAGATCTGCAGGGAGCCACCAAAATTGCTTCTGCAGTTAGCAGTGGTTCAATCCTACCCTATCGTACCCTATCGTACCCTATCCCTACCCTATCCCTACCCTATCCTTCTCTACCCTATCCTACCCTTCTCTACCCTACCCTATCCTATCGTATCCTATCGTATCCTTCTCTACCCTACCCTACCCTATCCTACCCTGTCCTACCCTATCCTATCCTTCTCTACCCTATCCTACCCTATCCTTTCGTATCCTTCTCTACCCTACCCTATCCTATCCTTCTCTACCCTATCCTACCCTATCCTTTCGTATCCTTCTCTACCCTACCCTATCCTACCCTGTCCTACCCTATCCTACCCTACCCTACCCTATCCTACCCTACCCTACCCTATCCTACCCTATCCTTTCGTATCCTTCTCTACCCTACCCTATCGTATCCTTCTCTACCCTGTCCTACCCTATCCTATCCTTCTCTACCCTATCCTACCCTATCCTTTCGTATCCTTCTCTACCCTATCCTATCGTATCCTTCTCTACCCTACCCTACCCTATCCTACCCTATCCTATCGTATCCTTCTCTACCCTACCCTACCCTATCCTACCCTATCCTATCGTATCCTTCTCTACCCTATCCTACCCTATCCTATCGTATCCTTCTCTACCCTACCCTATCCTACCCTATCCTATCGTATCCTTCTCTACCCTATCCTATCGTATCCTTCTCTACCCTACCCTACCCTACCCTATCCTATCCTACCCTACCCTACCCTATCCTATCCTTCCCTACCCTACCCTACCCTACCCAATCCTATCCTATCCTTCTCTACCTTACCCTACCCTACCCTACCCTACCTGACCCTATCCTATCCTATCCTTCTCTACCCTACCCTATCCTATCCTTCTCTACCCTATCCTACCCTACCCTATCCTACCCTACCCTATCCTATCCTTCCCTACACCTACCCTACCCTACCCAATCCTATCCTATCCTTCTCTACCTTACCCTACCCTACCCTGCCCTACCCTACCCTTTCCTACCCTATCCTATCCTACCCTACCCTATCCTACCCTACCCTACCCTATCCTATCCTTCCCTACACCTACCCTACCCTACCCAATCCTATCCTATCCTTCTCTACCTTACCCTACCCTGCCCTACCCTACCCTTTCCTACCCTATCCTATCCTACCCTACCCTATCCTACCCTATCCTACCCTATCCTATCGTATCCTATCCAACTCTTTGCCATGCTAACTTACCCGACCCTATCCCAGGCTACCTTAACTTATTCTATCTTACCCCACGCAATTTTTACTCTACCTTGCCCTGTTCTGTTCTAACCTTCCCAATGTACCCTACCCTATCCTATTCTTCCCCACTCTTTCCTATTCCTACCCACCCTATCCTATCCCATTCTACCATATCCTATCCTACCCTAACCTACCCCATCTACCCTAACCTAACCCATTTTACCATGCCATGTGCTTTTCTGTCCTTCCCTATCCTAACCTACCCTACCCTATCCCATTCCACCCTACTGTACCCTACCCTATCCTATTTTACCCCATTCTACCCAACCCCACCCTTACTGTCCTGCATGGAACTGTGGCAAAGTTTGGCTCTTAATACCACCGTTAACACCTGCTGCAGTGTGACACATGGTTTCTATTTTCATATTTTCACACAGTGCTACACTGCGCACCTCCCTTTTATTTAAGGGTGGCGTAAATGTGGAGGTCAAGTTGCGCCCTTGACTCAGCTCCTGCCTCTGATAAAAGAACGAGAGGTAGACGGAATGAGGGTGCGATCCGAGCTATTGTTGTAGTCCAATTTATTATTCCTGTTTTGAGCCTCTGTAAATGTTTTTTTTTGTGTGTGCCTAAAACCTTCTACAATGGCCCGCTGACACTGGCACTGGCAAACGTGACTGAGAAGCACATGTGCCATCATATCCAGTTTATTTGCTTAGCACCTCAAATGTTTGTCATGACCCAATCTGCTGAATCCATTGTTGTAGGTGGCTGTTTGGATCCCTTCTGGCGTGGCCTGCCGTGAGTTCAGCATCTGCCTTGGAAACTGGGTTAATGGGCTGCCTGAACGGCCTCTTGGCACCAACGAAGCCTCATATGGAATAGTTTATCCGCGACCGGCATGTAACAGTAGTGCCTCGGCGAGGTCCAAACCAGATCTTCTGTGAAAGCTCTTAAGATTTGGACCTGCTGTTGCGTCTTGGGTCGCAGCCAGCCTTCTGACAAGTCATGGACTGCCCCAGTCAGCGCAAGTGTTTGAATATCATATCGTTTTCCTGCGCCAAACATTTTAGATCGGTTTCCTTCCTTTATTCTATGATTCTCAAATAACGAACCCTTAGCAGTATGTAGGCCAGTGGGGGGGCGGGAGGAGAGCAGAGCCACAAAAAGACAGAGCATTGTCACTATTCCAGTTGGACGTCTCTGCTCTTCCATCATTGTGGCTGAAGGCTCAGTTTCCCGATCTTGAATTCAGATGGCTATACTGGAATAGGCTGGTGCTGCTAAATGCTAAAGGTCTTGTCATGAGCTAATCCAGCGCGAGTGAGTGAGTGGGTGGGTGGGTTCGGTGTGCCGTGCCACTGAGGAGCTTTTTTGGGGTGTTGGAAATGTATGAACACAAAGATAGAGCCCTTATCAGGATAGTAGAAGATTATAGATGCCTCTGAGGACTATGTAAGGCACAGTGAGGTGTGACTGAGTTAATCTGACCACTTGTCTCCATGTGGGGGTTGGCCCAGGAGCGTCGGCTCTTCAGAACTCTACGAGACGGGGCTTGCAAACAAAGTGCATGTACTTATAGTATCTGTTCTTGACGTCGTTCCGTCAACGTCAGAGGAGCGTACCCTCGAGCCATTTGTAGCCGTCTAGATGCTTTCAGGAGTTTATTACAGCAAGGCAGGGCTGCCAATCATATTTGACATTCAAATATTCGTAGAATTCAAAGAAATAATGCACGTACAAATGCGGAAAAGGTCCTTTTGAATGTGTAAAGCCTCTGCTTCAGCTTCTCCTAGTAAGCTCACCAGAAAAATGAGTCACCTGTGACTGAAACGTACCTAATAGCGTTTAATACCACCTTGAGCACCAATAACAGCTGGGATTGGATTTGTCATGTACTGGACAGGTGTCTGGATCTAGGCCACATCAGTGTTCAGACACTCTTGCGTCAAAGCATTGCACAGTTGCTCCAGATTTGGTGGAGGCCTTCCCTGGCACAGTTCAGAGGAGAATTCCCTGTATACTGGGATTGTATCCACTGCTGGTAGACCCGTATGACCGTACATACGCTTCCATACACCTGCAGATTCAGCTACTTCCTTCACACTATGGTCTTTGGCCACGCCCACATGCTCAGTCACTCCCTTTAGCCAATCATTAACATCTGCTCTGGAGCGTTTTCCACACATGGAACGAGACATTCCCTGCACTGTAGCACCTCTTCCCAATCTATGGATCCCGTCACTCACACCCCACAGATATTTATAGACCCATCATCCTCGTGCAGTCTGGGGAGCTTATGTTCCTGACTGGTTAGCTAGTAACATGGTTGCAAACGATGGCCATAAGCGAACAAAGCAATAATTAAATTTTGGCCCTGATTAGCATTTACGTGCAATGGGGATATTCACAAACAGGCTTTTTACAGCTCAGTCGTTCAGAGCGAGGAAATGTGTTTACTCTCTTAACTGGGTAATGCTAATCGGCATAAGTGCATTCCTGTGTGAGGTAACCCGAATGACCTGCTTCAGATGGCAGCCTTTTCTGCCAGGCCGGCGCTCCAAATGTGGACATTCTGTAGCCGAGTAAGCTAATAATCACCTGGTGTTTATAAGGTAGTGAAGCTTAGCCGCTACAGAGCTACTGCAGCTGACCGCAGTAATGGGGTCCAGCCACTCTCTTTAGCTAGACCCCATTACTGCCATGGGGATTTTATGGAACTGTTATTCTCAAACATGTGTCTGAAGGAGCTTGTGGCTTTTTGACTGCCATCTCGACAGTCGCACCTCCAGGGAAAGAATAAGTGGTTTAAAAACATGTGGTTTTGGGGAGGCTTGATATTTTACGTTGATTACCAGCCGTTTGGATTTAGAGGGCATTACCATTGGCTTGGAATTCTTGCGTGTACTGCATTTATTTGATTTGCAATGATAACACTAATTTCTGTTAATTATGCGTGTTACATGGAACTGTATTCAAACGTTTGAGATGCAAACAAGGGCGACAGAGTGCGAGACGTCGTATCACCTTAGCAGGCTGGTCTTTAAACATGTGCAGCTTCCACTGTAAGGGATTCCGTTCTGGACTTCAACAGCGTTCTTGCGGCTTTCAAGAGCAACTGGTGGAGCTGTTTTGGGCTCGCTGGACTGTTGCCACGTGACTGCGTTCATGTGACTTTAGGCTCTTGTTTGATGATTTATGAAACTGACTTGAGCCCAGACACAAGAGAACGGTCATCTGTTGTGGACACTATGAAGTATTTCAGCTTTAGCTGATGGGACGGGAAAGCGTTTTTAAAAGGCTTTAGTACAGGAAGCTGATTTAAAACATGGCAAGGAATCCATTTCAGGGTACGCCGAGTTCTTTAGTGTGCCTGATGTACTCATGAGTACTCTCTGAGGTTCTAACGCTTATCCCACGAGCACTAGGTATTCTCAATTCCTGAGCACTGTTCCTAGGGAGCTACATCTGGTTGCCATGTTTATGCAGCGTTTTGGTTAAATATGCTTGAAGGAGAGCTTTAGTGCCTCAGTTGTGTATGCAGTGATGCTATTGCTCGACAGGATAAAGGAGATGTACCGTCTAGAATGCAGACCTGGATGTATTTCTACTGGCCATAGCCCTTTTCAGTCATTCCCATGGAGCTCGTAATTATGTGAGTGTGTAAACACAAATCAAAAACATTCATACAATTCCGTATGGCAATTTAAGCTCTGTTTTGCCCTTAATCGAGTCACCTTAATTCTCTTTCTGTCGGTCTAGTAAAGAGCTGTCTTTAAAACAATCCGTCTGACAACAGTTTAGTTTAGACAAAGTTGGTTAAAAATAGATTTATTTGCAAATTTAGCTTTTAAATAGTTTGGTGTTTTGGTTATGGTTCAGTTTGAAAATGAATAATTTTAAATTAATAATCTGTTTAAAAATATTTAGGGGGCTTGGACCCGGTTTTTGCCCACCCCCTCTACCCTCAAATGTCTGTACATTTGTTTTTTTTTTCTTTCCTTTTCTTATATACAACAAACTGATTTTCTGTGAAGCTGCTTTGAGACAACGTTGGTTGTAAAAAGCGCTATACAAATAAACATTGATTGATTGATTGATTGAACTGTATTGTAAGGAATATCCAAAAAGTAATCTTAGTACTTTTAAAGTCCTAGGATTGTCATGTTAATGAGCATAACCCCTTTGTATGGACATGGTGACCTGGTGATGGTGGATAGTCTTTTTAGCTCATTGCATCATTTGGCACTGCCAACTGCATCACTTGGCACTGCTGGAATTCTATTATAATAATAACAAATAATAATAAACACATTTTGTATTTTTTAAATTACAGTCTTCCTTCTTATGGATGGATGGGTGTGTGTGTGTGTGTGTGTGTTCGTGAGGGGGGTGTGTGGAGTGTGTAGATAGTTGTTGGTAATGGAGGTTTCTGAATAACGTGCCTCTCCTTGGTGGTGAGAATGAAGACCGGTATGTACGGTTTTGTACTGTAATGCCTGATACAGTTTCCCCTGAGTCGTAATGTTCTACCTCTGTTTTCTGTAGCACTTTATAATGTTGTTTTGGCAGCGTCATTAGCCTTGCCAAAATTAGTGCCTCGACACTGTCTGAGCTGTATTGCCATTCCTGAGATTGTTGAACTGTGAATGTCTGCGAGCATTAGGGGAAACAAAGGAGCTTTGATTTGGTGAGCTGTGTGCTTGGCTTCCAGTCTTCTTTTGTTCGGTTTGTGGCAAACGGACGACATCATTATATCGATGAAAAAGAGATTTGTTTTCGATTAGAGGCGATGGCTTGAGTTTGGTATGCAGATTAGCCGCAGCCGCATTCCCCCGGTGCTCATGGGATTATGGGATTAGAAAAATACCCAGCTACGGTTCCGGAAATCTATCATTTGTGATATTTAACTGGCTTAACTGTTCTTAAGTAGCTAATTTTTAGAGGAAAGTGACGTTTTGGGGTCAAAATATCAAGAGAGAGTTTCTTTCCGTCTCGGAGCTGCTCGGTTTGGTGAGCGAAGAATCCGTTTTTCACTGTTTATGGTCTTTCCAGCTGTAGGCAGCTGAGTGAACTCTCAATTGCTCCAACATTTTTTTGGGCTCCTAACTTATCTCCTCACCGCTGAGCTTTGGACGGATTGGAAAAGACGGTTGATACTAATACCAAGTATTTAGGTGCTCTGTTTCTTGGGAATGACTTCACTGGGTAGTAATCTTCTATGCTGAAATCCGTCTCTGCTTTATTCCGAACAGCTATCTTACATGTTCCCTGTATCATTCAGTCACTGGCAGTTCCCTCTGCTTCCTCCTCCCCCAGCCCAGAACCTGTTATCCCTTTGGAGAGGGACCAGATTGGTGAAGATCGGTTTGCACAAGGTGAAAATGAATGAGAGTGGTGGTTGTTGTGGTAAACTGGACGCAGGTCTGCAGTCACTCGTGACCTGTTTGCGGGACAATGGAGCCTGTCTCTGGGTGACACTGGCCTGCTGTGTGCTGGGCTCTGATGGTGAGCTCTTCGGACCTCCTGACCCTCACGGTCCAGGGCCTGTGACAGAAAGGAGGGGAAGCACTGAGGATGCCTTGTCACCCTGACCCAGTTAGCAGCCTCCAGCGCTGAGAGAAATGGATCTGGTTCAGAGCATCACTCTGAAAGGGCCCTGTTTTATGGCCATTTTGTTCTCTCTCTGAGTCTCTTTGTACCCCTGTCTCTCTTTCCAGCTCTCTCTTGTAGTCTGTTTTTAGTTTCTTGCTGTAGTTTTTGTCTCTTTTGTTTTCTGGGTTTATTTATAACCTCCATGCCATGCGCTAGTGCTGTTTATTTATCTATCTATTCATTTATTTACGAGCTCCATGTGGCCATGATTCGCCCAGCATGTGGAAACCCACGCTGCTGTTTGATTTTGTGTACTGACCTCCCATCCCGTTCATATATGGAGCTACTGTATGCAGGCTGGCCTCATATAAACCATGACGAACTAGAGGCCATAAATCTGGCTGGGTTCATGTTTCTGCGCTAGTACTTCAGCCTCATTATGGCAGAGGCTCGCTATTGACTCGGCGGGTGGAGATGAGGCCGAGATAGAAACCTCTCAAACCTTAATTGATGCAAATGGCTCTGGTGGATGGAGGCACTTTAGATATGTCAACGTATCTGTAAGGGGGTACATGGAGTAGGACTGCAGTTGTCATTACTTGGAGGCTACTCGTCTACTCTGATTGGGCACGTTAATGGTGCATTGAGAAGGGCAATGTAGAGGTGTAGCAGTCAGTTGCTATGTTTGTTTTAATTACAGAAAATGGATTAAAAATGGTTTTCATTTAAATTCCTTAAAATATATGCCATTCAGTGAAATCATCGACATCTCAAATACAAAAATCTCAGTGAGAAGGAGGTGTGGGATTGCAGTGCTGTTAGGAAGACTGATAAAGGTTACCAGGTGCAATAAATTATTAGAAATTTAGACTAGACTGATAAGGACAATATTTATTGAGCTACATAACCAGATGTAGTGTCTGAGTGCAGTGTCGGGTCGCCGTGTTTGCTAACCCAACATGCCAGACGTCTCGGTATGGAGCTGTAGAGGTTCCTAATGGCGTCCTATGATAATCCATCCCATGCAGCTTCAATATTCTCACACAGTTCCTGTAGGTTGTGCGGTAGGGGTGGAGGTGGAGTGACACTTCGAATCATTTGCATGTCTCACGAAGTCAAACCTACCTGCCAAGTTTCATTCCTGTCTGTTGGTTCCTTCTGGGGGCTACTGCTATACTGTTAGTGCTACTAGCTGCTGTTGTGACCATGAGTGCAAATGGTTCTTGCAGAGAACTGTAATCTTTCCCATCATAGATAAATAAATGTAAAATAAAAGAACCAGGATGTTAAATGAAATTATATTGGTAATGTCCCATACAGGTTTTATCAGTAAGGTTTCCATTGACGCCATTACATAAAGCGGTTTTACGGCTGGATCTGATTTTGATGGAAACAGACGGCTGGGCTGCAAAAGTCAGAGATTTTTTTTTAAACATGGTTTCAAACTGAATTGATTGCCTTTTGCACAGAAAGCGGGTGGAAACAGGCTAACGAGTCTTTAGTCAAGGCAGTTATGATATGATGGGTCGTATGGTTTGGGGCATTAGCACAGCTGAAGGTCTTATATAAGCCGCATATTTGAGATTAATGACTTGTGTGATGGGCTTCAGTCAGAGCCTGAACAGCTGCACTTCCACACAGGGCTTTACCTCATCGTGAGCGTTCATTACAGCAGGCAGTATGTCCTACAGAGCTAAACGAAGGAGTGATTTGAGCCGCTAAACCAAACGGTAGGGAAGCACGGAGCACACATTGTAATATATCACTCCCTGCTTTGTAAGCTAGGGAAGAAGGTGCTTTGGGTGTGTACAGTGAGATTTCTGTTGCGCCTCTTATTCAAAGCAGATGATGTCTTGCTGCTGCATTTCTCCCTTTTCATTTCCTCTGTCTCTTCTTTCTTTTTGCCCAAACCCCTCAAGACCTCTTCTGTGCGATGCCCTGTTTCAGGGTTGCTGCGGAGGGAAGCCCGCTGCGGGCGATAATCAGCATCACAACACTCTGAGAGAATGACACCCACACAGGCCTAGTGTAGAGCAGTGGAAGTTCTACTCCTGTTTGTGTGGCTCTGTGGGATTTCATTCCCTTCACTGCTGCCCCTTGTAGCCCCGAACCTTGTGCTCCAGTGTTCATACTGTTTTGTAGTAGAGAGGGGCTGAAGTGGGTCGTGTTAGGCCATCAAGGCCTGGCTTCGTTGGAAACAGCAACTGCTGGTTAATTAAAAAGCATGAGCCGGTCGCAAATGTGAACTGATGACCTGGACTTCATGTGACCTGAGCGAAAAGAAGGCTGTAAACATTCTTCTCTTGTAAACACGTTGTCAACAACTTGCTGGCTGGTTTGCTCTTTCTCTGGGAGAGGGGAGCACATGTTACACCTATGCAAAGTTGCCTGGGTCGTGATTCGGAGCCGGCGCTGGACAAAGCCAATGCTTCCACAGGTCTTCAGAGTGAACTAATGATGTAGTTCTTGCATGGTGACTGTAGTTGTAAGTAAAGAACAATTAGAAGAATTCTAATCTCCAAAATAGGTTTTAGAGATGATGTCAAGATCCTGTATGTATCAGCAGAGAGGCATGACTAGGGCTTGAAAGACTTTTATAAGACTTCTATATTTATTGACAATGAAAAGCAAGCAAAAGTAATCAACCTGCAGATTTGAGACTTGGTGGGTGGGTTTGATATCGTAAGTCATGTTAATGATTCAAGTTATATGCCCGCACGTGTGGCATAAGCAAGGACGGGCCTTATCGCTGTACCTGACTGACCCAACAGACACGACTGCAGACATTCAGCAAGCAGTGGTGTCCTCCATGAGTCATCCTGTTAGTGCAGCTCCATTGGCAGACGACTGCACCACGCAGGACTACATGCACATAGACCGTTACCACGACCTTAACCCCTTACCTTAACACCACGTCACCGTCACCAAAGACTGCAGTGGTGTCGTACCAGACTGTCATGGAGTGACTCAGAATGGCAGCAGGTCATCTACAGTGTCGAGTCCCGCTATTGTCTTGGTGGAGACGACCAGCAAATCCGTGTGTGGAGGCACCGTGGTCAGCACCAAGATAAGAAGTTTGTTACGCATCACGCGTGTGTAAGATTACAGTTCTCTGCAACATAGAACCATTTGCACTCATGGTCACAACAGCAGTTAGTAGCACTAACAGTATAGTAGTAGCCCCCAGAAGGAACCAACAGACAGGAATGAAACTCAGGTAGGGAGGTTTGACTTTGTGAGACATGCCAATGATTCAAAGTGTCACTCTACCTCCACCCCTACCGCACAATCTGCAGGAGCAGTGAGAGAATATTGAAGCTGCATGAGTTGGATTATCACAGGACGCCATTATGATTATCACAGGACGCCTCTATAACTCTACCATGTTAGTTAGTTTAAGCGCAATGAGACAGTTTTCCCAAATCGTTCAGGGCTGGGTTTGATCGATACTTGAACCCAATTCAAGACTGTTCAGACCTCCCTGGGTTGCTCTAGACCTTCTTACAGTCCCCCTTATTACTACTCCAAGTAATCTGTTTACATCTTGCGTTACCTAATATGGCATATCAACATACGCCCACTTTCATAGTAACTTTATAAGACAAGTAAAAAAAAAAAAAAAACGTGATGTAAAGTTGTGATTGAAACTGTTGTATTAATCAGGGACCCTCGGCTCAATGTGCAGTCTATAAATAAAGCAGTAAATAAATACAGTGGTTTTGATGATGGCAGTGATATGCAAAAGAACAGCAAACTTTGCAGATTATCATCTGAATGTGCAAGCTTGCAAGAGCAGTCATGCTCGTAGAGATGGGCAACAGAGATAACAATGTGCCGGCACGGCAGGTGGTAGCGCAGCACGGTAAACAATAATATCACCGCTAGTGGCAGCAACATTCAGTAACGCCCAGAGTTCTTGGTGTACAGATACCATCAGAGCTTCTTATACTGCTCTTTCCTTAAATAGCAGAGACAGACATAGAACTGTCATTTCTACCATAGCGGATTTTGGCATCTTTGAGCTGATGAAGGAGATGATGAGAACCTTCTCTGCCGGGTTTCAGAGTCTGTTTTGAAGCTGTCATATGGGAGTCTTATGATGTTTGCAGTGGCTTAGCAATACAAGGAGGTGAGAGAGCAGTCATGGGAAGAAGTGTTGGCTCAGTCTGTGATGGAAGAGGGTTTTTGAACTCATGATCAGCCTGTAGCCCTTTTTCAGCGTCTGCAAACAGCCGCTGGACTCTGAGGCATAATCCGGAGGTCCCTGTATTCTACTATGTTGCGGCACTATGCGATGCAAAAGCAATATACCTCTGTCTGCCGGGTGCGGCTCGAGCTTGTTTTGATGTATTAAGCCCGTATCATGGCCATTACCAAAGTGCTGCTGGAAAATGCAGAGCAGTCTTTCAGTCAGTCATGTGACGATCAGCCTGTCCATCAGGCTGGACTGCCGGGTTGGGTTTCATCAGCGGGATGCAGCGGGTGAGCTGATTATTCCTGCACTGTTCCCTCTCCCGTTATTGCACTCACACTTATGAGAACGTCAGCACTGTGATATGTTCAGGCAGTTTTCTCTCTCCATGGTGTATGTGTGTGTGTATAATTCCAGGGCACTGTTCTGACTTCACTTGGAAGCCCAGGGGTCATCCACAGCATGGTTTTACTAAAGCTACCAATGGGTTAAAACATTTCTGTTTGGTTTCTGAAGCTTAGAGTTTAGAATTGGACCATCCAAGCAATAATACATATAGATACTTCCAAATTGGACATGCAGTGCTGCTTCCAGCCAAAACAGTCAGTATGTACAGGTTCCTCTTGTTTGTGAGGAAATTAAATACAAGATAATTGACTTAAGTCAAGCCCCACTCTTGGCTTCGGATCTGAAAAAGCCCATGGGTGTTTCCACTTTAAGACTGCAAGCTCAACACTGTGGTCTGAAAGGATGTGTAGCTGTCAAGAAGTCGATACGGATAAAAGCGCATCTCCAGCAAAGAAGACTGGCACCAGAGCATCCAAAACTAGACCTTTGGGGTGTGAGGTAAAGCTTTATGGATTGATGAGTCTAAATCTGTAATTGGAATAACTGAAACTGTGAGAAGCGGAAAATGTAACAAGCTTCTGCGACTGGAGGTGTGGCTGCCGATGTCTTTGAGGGACTAAAAGTGGGTCTCCGGAAAAGAACGGAAGCTCTTAAGTGTGGACACCATTGGTACTGATATATATTAGTCGTGGAGGTCATTTCGGAGTAGTTTCCTGCTTTTGGTGGTCTCTGATTTTTGCACAGCACTGTACGCATGACCCCCATGTCCTGACATTGTGCAAAGTGTGTGCACGCCTGCATAGTTGGTTGCGTAGCATGACTCTCATGCCTTATTGGGCTATTTTGCCCCTGCTTATCAGCAAGTGGGACTCTGCCCCAAGCCCGCTAGGTGTCTGACACACTCTGGATGCCAGAGTTTCTGGTTATTTTTAGCAGGGGCGTATCAGCGTTTGTGAAATATGAATCCCTCAAAGGCCTGGAGAACTAAACCCCCTCCACTATAGGACACGCTCCATGATTGTCCATTAACTGTAAGTGCCTCACAGCCACTCCTGGGCATAAGGCAGCTTCAGCTACTGACAGATAACAAGCACACAGGCCTCCCAAGCTTGGAGCACGTGCACATGTGTATGTATATTAGATTCAAGTTCAGAGGTTTTTCTCGCGGGCCGAACAAGATTTTCCTATTTGCCTTCCGTTATTGTGGAAAAGTACTGTCACCGCTACAGAGCACTGTTCCTAGAAACCAGGGCCCATTGCCAACTATTTTTTTTTTCTCTCACTTTTAGCTGCTGGCTGTAGCACAGCTCTGCACAGATGTGGCATTATATTTCAAGCTGAACCGAAAATGCAGCCTCTGTTTGGTTTAGCTGAGACTCAGGCCTGGAACGCTGGTCTAAAAGATCTGACTGGGGAATGAGCTTCATGAGCTCTATTAAAACATCATATTTAGGATTTTGTCCTCGAGCCTTTCTGTTATTAGTAGATTTGTAGCTCTAGTGCTAACGAAAACAAAGCTAATTATAGATCTCAGACGTGCCTTTGCTGGCTCCTTTTTAGAGGGATGCTGTTTTGCTCTTCAGGTTTTCTCTTTACTGTGTTACGAAGCTTTAGTGGCATATGAACGGCCTGTCTATCATTCTTTATGTGACAGAGCACACGCCCACAGAAACAGAAACCGCCTTTCTTTTTCTGCTAACCCCCTTATTGGAATTCCAGCCCTCGTCTCGTTTACAAGATGAGGTCATCTCGTAACAATACCCTTATTGTGCCCTCCTTCTGGCAAGCTTGGCACGCACAAACGGTACCACTCTGACACTTCCTGCTACAGTCTGGCATGCAAACGTGGATCTACCAACGAGTTCTACCAATGGGCATGTTATGTCACCTGTATGTGCAGTTTGGTGTAGAAGTCAGGAAAGACTTTTCTTCAAAACTGATACAGAGATTTGGGGTTTAAGAATTGTTGCTAGACTGGTAGACCACCGAAACTCTACCCATCAGATTAGCAGTGCTTTCATTCTTGGGGGAGAGAAGTCAGGCTGCTTCAGATATAAAAACATGAGGCGTGAGACAACAACTCCATGCTGTGGGTCTGAAAAGCTACTGAACTTAAGACTAGAACATCAAAACGGCCTTTACTGGGCTGCAGAGTGTTATGGAGTGCTGAGTCTAGGTTTGTAATATATGTTCCTTGGGTGGTGAGAAGCAGACAGTGCTAAACCAAGTTCTGGGACTGAACTTTGAAGGTGAGGCTGCAGATCCTCCTGAGGAGCTGAAAAGAATGGACGCTGTAATAAGGGTAAAGAGTGGCCACACTCCTCAACCATGTGATATTATATTTAGAGTCTCCTGTATAATTAGATCATGTTATTTCCCTGTTTGGACACAGCTGGTACGGACTGACCGTTTCTGACAGGAAATTGAATAAATAAACGCTGCCCTGAAAAAGCTCTTCAGGTGAGGCGGAGGTCACACAGGACTTTCTTCCTACACTGCTACACTGCCCACCACTTCATCCCTCAGCTTCTATGGAAAGCAGAAGTGGCTTGCTTCTCATGAGTCGCCATTTAGAAGTAGTCAGCCATTCAGAACTCAGAAACGTTGCAGGTTTGTTCTGCGCCTTTGAATAAATGCCGCCCCTTTCAACCTGAGCCGGGGGAGGGGAGAGCTCCTGGGTTTATCTCCATTTAGAGATGTTATGCACATTTGCTGGAAGCTGCTCTTTGGTGCTTAGAGGCCTTTGATCTGCCTCATGCTCCATTCCCTACTGGCACTTTGTACGGGAGCAGAGGAGGGGGGGGGAAGATCCTACTGGCATGAGTCATTCCAGTTTTATTACAAATGCAAATCTTGGGGTTATTCAAGTGCGCAGTTATTTGGGGGAGTCTCACTGAGACACTGCGGTACCTCTCCTTCCAGACCCCATTGTAGATTTGATCCTATCCCTCATCCCGCAAGCTAATGGCCTGAGCTGTGGGCCTGTTGCAGGGGTGTGTGTGAGCAGCTGTTAATGCACCACCCCCCCCAGCCACCCCGCCCCACCTCCTTTTACAAATCGGATGAGTCGTATGCCTGCAAGACTGTCCAAGCAGTGGCCTTTCCCACTTCCCCCATGTGCCTTCTCTAGAATCACTATGCTGCCAAACTGGCTTTCAGTGGCGCTGAGAACAAAATAAGGCCTGGTGTTAATTTGATTTTGGGATTTCAGAACTGGTGAAGCATCCATTATCTTGTCAAACAGCCATGAGGCTCATTTCCCAGAGAAAAAACGAAGGCAGTGAATTTTCCAGAAATGTAGCTGCTCCAGGCTCGGGCCCACTGTTGAGCCTGGCTGCCTTCGTGTTGGGTGGTTGTTGTTTGCTGGCTGAAAGGTACTGACCAGAGTGAGAGGTGTAGTTGTATCAGGTGCTTCATGCAAGGCAGACAAGAATAAACATTTGATTGTCTCTGTGGAAGGTCACATGATGTATGCAGTGGAGGACAAAGATGAAAGTGAAGTTGTTTCTGCGCGTGAAGGCAGTTGTGTACATATGCTGATTAAAATGAACCACCCAACCCATCGGTTCAACGCTCAGCCCTCTGCTACAGCTGGACACAATGACGAGAAGATCAAATCGAGGGAAACTTCGGAAGTGTGCACAGTTAGTTAATTCATCTGGGATTATTTGTACTTCCATTTAAAGATCTGCAGTTGCGAGTACAGGCAGTTATGATTATTGGAGTTGCCTTCCCTCCTTTGTGCAGATGCTGTGGTCACATTCTGTGATTCGTTGATCCTCTCGAGAGGTGTGTGCATTGTAGTTCACAGGTATTGTTTTTTGGTTGAATGTAACACATGGGGGGCTCAATATTTATTGAGCTACACATACAGAAGTCTGTCTCTCAGTATGGCGTCGGACCGCCGTGTTTGCTAACGCAACATGCCAGACGTCTCTGTATGGAGCTGTAGAGGTTCCTAATGGAGTCCTGTGATAACCCATCCCGTGCAGCTTGAATATCCTCACACAGTTCCTGCAGATGGTGCGGTACAGGTGGAGGTGGAATGACACCAGGCCTTCTGAAGCAGTGCGTGACGCGTGACAGCAAACCGTTCATCTTGGTGCTGACCACGGTGCCTCCACACACGGATTCGTTGGTCGTGTCCACCAAGACTAAAGCGGGACTCGTCACTGAAGATGACCCGCTGCCATTCTGAGTCACTCCATGACAGTCTGGTACGACACCACTGCAGTCTTTGGTGACAGTGACGTGGTGTTCGAGACAGTCGTGGTAACGGTCTGTGTGTATGTAGTCCTGCTTTGTGCAGCCGTCCGCCACTGGTGCTGCACTAACAGGATGACTTATGAAAGCATCACTGCACGCTGGAAATCAGCAAGCATGGCTCTTGGGTCAGTCAGGTACAGCAATAAGACCTACCCATGTATAAGTCACATGCGTGGCTGGGCGTGTAATTTTTTTCATTCGCATGTCTCATGATGTCAGAACTACCCACCAGGTTTCATTCCTGTCGGTTCCTTCTGGGTGCTGCTATTATTTTGATGACGAGTGTGTAAGACTCCAGCTCATGACGATATTGCTTGTGCGAGTTTGTTTATGTTTCTGTCAGTCAAGACGGTCTGGACTAAATACGCTCCGAGATGAGTCTGGACAGCTGGCTGCGCCCCAGAACAGAACTCTGTTTACTGTGATTATTGACTGTTGGTGAATGTAAGCAGACTTGGTGTAATGCCAAATGCTATGAAACGGCAAATGTCAGCCTATTTAATCATTTGTAGACCACAAAACCCACCCGTGTTTGTATTTTAAGCAGCGGGGTGTTAAGTGACACTTCTGGTTCTCCAAGACTAGCGCTAAAGAGTAGCATGTGCACTTCCCTCATGCTGTCTGACTCACTGTCACTCATGTACGCTTCCTGCCTAGAGAATAAGCTTCTTGGTGCAGTGGGCACAAACAAAGTGCAGTTTTGAGATGGGGCTGATCAATGGCTTTTATTATATATGTGTTTCCTAGTATTTAACTTGGCATGAAGGTAAGCTCTGCAGCCTCGGGATGTGGCAGAGGACCTTTTCCTTCGTCCTAGTCGGGCATTGATTGGATTTCCTCCCAGACTCTTTGAGATGGCAGATAAGATTGCCCCCCTGTTTACCATTCGCTTCGCCGGTGGTGCATCAAGTTGGCCCTCTTAATGTCAATGTTTCATTTCAGACACTGCCAAGTATGTGGAACAGTGTTGGGGGAAACGTGACTTTGTGGTAATTTATGTTTAGCTTATGTTTAACAAATATTGAGGTATTTGAAAGTAGCAGATGTTAATATAGATAAACTCGTACATAATGGTGCCAGAGAACTACAGCAGTGGAAGCAAAAGGAATTAGGGTGGTAATTGAGTGATGTAGTTGGAGCTAAGGGGGTGATATGACATGTATAGCATGATACTGCATGTATAGGATACCGCAGTGTTTTGTTGTTAGACTATATGCATCATGATATTCGGTTTTGTATTTATTTGACCTAGGTTTCAAAAGATGCAGCAGATAAAAAGAACCAGTGGTGCTGCACAACCAGTAGTGCACTGTGCTAAATCCAATTAAACAGGACTAATTATACTCTCTGTTTAATTAACCATGCGCTCATTCTGAGTACATATCCATGATGTGCTCGGAAAGGCCCATTGTAATGTACTGTGGGTATCACAGTGATACTGTGAGAGTATAAGCACCGATACTGGCACTTTAAACACAGTATTGGTATCAGCATGGTGATGACCAACACTGTGAAGCCATTTCTGGTGTGCATATGCTGTGACACGTGTGTGTGTGTGTGTGTGTGTGTGTGTGTGTGTGTGTGTGTGTGTGTGTGTGTGTGTGTGTGTGTGTGTGTGTGTGCCAGTAGACAGAACTTGATGACTAAACGTGCTAACAGGAGCCCTTTACTGAAAGAGGCAGCTCCGACATTCAGGTAATCACTCATCTGCTGTTGTGTAGCACTTCCAGAGTTGAGGTTATTTCAGATTGTTATTGAGGGAGCGCAAGGAACCGCTGAACTCTCTCCATAATGATGGCCTTTAGCCTTCATCATGTGTCCTCCAGCCCCATCAGTGCTGCACCTGTATTGGTCAGCTGTATCATTCGGCAGAGGGGTCTGGCACTTCAGTCAACCTGGAAAAAATCTACTGGTAGTTGCTGCTAATGACAGCTGGAGCTACAGTGATATTTAAACTCAGGTCTGATGTTCGGATATGTATGAGACAAATGCCTTGTGAAAGTGTGTGAGTGTGTGTGTGTGTGTGTGTGTGTGTGTGTGTGTGTGTGTGTGTGTATCTATAATGACCCCTAGTTAAGTCTATATTGCAGTTCTTATACAACATACAGTGAAACACCCACATGCACACTAGTAGTAGTAGTACTAGTGAGGCAGTGAGCACACTTGCCCAGAGCGGTGGGCAACCTACCCACAGAGCCCAGGGAGAAGTTGGGCGTTAGCTGCTCCCTGGGTGTTAGGTGCCTTGCTCAAAGCCACTTCAATGGTTACTGTCAGTTCAGGGAGTCCTAACCAACAACCCTCCAGTCACAAGGCTGGTTCCCTAAACTTCAGCCTCTAACTGCCTCTAATTGTGTTCGTCACCAGTCTTCCCTTACAGAGCTATTTAAGCATTTAAATTAAATTAAATTTATGTTGAATGAAATTTGAGATAATTGAGATTACCCTGATAGTGATAATTGACTGCACTTCTGTGTTTCTCCTCCCTCTCCCTCTCTCCCGCGGACGCCTCTGCCCCAGTGGGGATTAGCAGTTCTTAATGGCTTGCAGATGCCTGTTGCTAATACAGCAGTGCTGTTGGAAAACACTGTGTGTGCATTAATGTGGTGATTGGGCTCTGGTCTCAGCACTATACACTGGCAGAATGCCAGCCGACCATATAGAGACAGGGACGAGTGGACGGACAGGTTCGATGTAGCATGGCCTTCTTGGAGCCGGGAGTGCAGGGAGTAATGGAGTACAAGGAGGCCTGTAATGCCTGTGAAGTGAGCTGTGTGGAGTAGGTGGAATGGGCAAGCGTTCTGGAGAAAAGTAGGCCAAAAGTGGATGACCTTTTTCATCCTCCCTCCACACTGTGTGTCATCCGTCTAATTCATATCCGTTACAGTGATTACAGTTGGGCTTGTGAACACCGCTCGAACTGGAGAGCTAGAAATGCCTTTGTGCATTTGGAGGAGATAAAGAGATGAGGCATCTCTGCTTGGCCAGAGGCTCTGGCTTAAGTAAACTGGATGTCTTTTACACAGACTCATGAGGATGAAATGTTTCATTTCACAGTTTGCCCTATTCCACTGCACTCTGGAAGGGATGTTAGGGTCACGTTGTGGGTGGAGCTTGTTGTTCCTCTCCCAGGTCTGGTCATATGATGTTGGTTCTAACCAAAAATAGTCATTTTTAATTCAAGAATGAGTCTGCATGGCAGTGTGCTCTGGGCGTGTCCATCCTGGCGCTGCATGATGTGTCCACGTGGGCACTTTTGACTGAATTACCTGGCAAGTGTGTTGGATTATAGTGTCTAAACCAGGGAGTGCTTTCACTGGACTGAGGGGTTTATTCATTCGTTTATTAGGACAAAATTCATGCAAAGAATGCCGTATGATTATTTGTTTCCTTGTGTACCAACCACCTGACTTTACTTAACCCAGTAACACTTAACCCAGTAGAGATAGTGTGTGTATGTTTAGCATTCAAGCATCCATTCAGAGAATGTAGATATTCTAGTCTTCATAGCCAAGGAAAACAGACCTGAAACTCAACTTATAGCTAGTGATAAATAAGATAGATGTTCTCCTCAGGTCGTTAAGCCCTGATAGAACTCCAACTCTGCGTTCAGTGCTATGTAAATTGATTGTCCAGTCATTAACAGTGTTCCTTCTCTCCTCTCTTTGTGTCTGTGCAGGACCGTAAGCTGTCCAGATCTGAGCGGCAACGCTTCAAAGAAGAGGCTGGCATGCTGAAAGGCCTGCAGCACCCCAACATCGTTCGCTTCTACGACTCCTGGGAGTCTCCCTCAAAGGGACGCAAGTGTATCGTCCTGGTGACGGAGCTCATGACGTCGGGTACCCTGAAAACGTGAGTTACAGCAGTTCTGCCCTCTGCTTGCACACTCCGTCGAAACAAACGTCGCCGATCTGATTATAGAACTGTTGGTCTCCTTAGTATCCAGATCTGCTGACATGCTTTCAGTCTAACTCATTTTAGGTGGGAGGTATTAGAGGGAGGGGTCTATAGCCCTGTTGGGATGGGATTAGTTTTACACGGGCAGATGGGTTAATGTAGTTTTAGTGCAGGACGTCTGTAAAATTTGTGACTGGGTTTAGAAACCTCTGCATACGTGACTGAGATGGCAGCGGTTAATTGATTGACGCCCTGCCTTTACCTGCTGAAGTTTGGTAATTAGCAGCTATGTTCATAATACGCATGTAGGCAAAAGGTCATGGTACTCGGTAGCTTACCTAAAGCTGCCAAAAGCGCTGTGCCTCCGAGGAGGCCTTTGACTCATCATCTGGATTTGAGTATGAGGTTTGGCACAGACTTGGAACAGTCCAAGGTATTTGTACCTACACGACCAAACCAAAACCTCCTCAAGCTACTCCACACTTGAAAAAACACGAAAATGGAATATTTGCCTACATGCCGATAAGCATGGGAGTAATATAGCCTGAGGCTGTTTTCGTGGCTCGTTTTACAGAAGGTAAAAGGTGCCGGTATTTTTACTGAGCTCTGAGTCTGCAAAAATGACAGGCAAGGGGCATTGGAGGGGTCTAAAATCACAGAGGAACTCCGGTAGGGTTAGTTAATTACTCCGGTAGGGTTGCTAATTACTTTACTCAATCTTCCCATGTAAAATGAATTGTGTCTGAGTATGACTTAAGTCAGTGGCTCCATGAGGCTTCATGAAGCCTGCATAAGACCCATCATAAGAATCAGAAGATTCAGACTCTTCTGATTCTGATTCTGAATCTTCTGATTCTTATGATGGGTCTTATGTAGGCTTCATGAAGGCTCATGGATATGACATACAGAAGGTGCTTCACTGCACCCAAGTTTGAATCAGTTATGTCATAAAGGATGTTCTGAGGTTCTGTAAAAACGTTCGTCTGAGGTCACTTGCGTAACTTTTGCTTTGTGAGTTTGATACATTTCCATGCTGTTTATCCCAAACGCAGCCGGAATATTGTTCAGCTCCTCAGGGTGCAAACTGAGTCAGAACAAATAGCAGGGCCTCTTTTCACCTACCTGGTGCTTGCACGCCATGTGTTTATCGCAGGACTGAAAGCAACAGACCAAAAAAAGGGTGGCTTATTGTCCGTTATAAAGCACCGAATCACAATAGGCCGGCTTTAGAAGACACGTCCCCAGCGGTAGTGCAGGAGGAGAGCGGCGTGCCACCTCCATGCGAGAGGTGCGCTGTGGGTTGCTGCCCTCTTGCCAGCTGCTGCTGATGCAGATTCCAAACATTCCTGCAATGTGGAGAGTGGAGAGAGGCACAGCGGTGTTGACCAGACCGAGAGAGAGGCAGCACTGGGGCCCAGACTCAGGCGCAGCAGCTCCCTCGTGTGGACGTGTGGATGGTGACATGTGCGCGCACAGATGGGGCCCGACTAAACCAGGAGATTTTTCCTGTGACCTCTTTTTTAGGTCTGGGGACCTTAGTGACTACCACGCACTGTTAAAACGATCCGTCTGTTGGACAAAACATGGTGCTACTGCGATAGGGGCTGCGCTAACCAGCTTCTGGACTGTGTCCTTTGTTTATGCCGTTCGGAGCTGCTCAGGGCATGATGAGTTCACGGTCAAAGGATGAGCCTGCACGCAGCCCCCCCTCCTCACAGTCTCGGTCATGCACAATTAACCGTCTGTCTTTGGCCTGTCTGAACACTAATCACACGCTTCAGAACAGCAGCAGCACCGTTATGACCAGAGGCCAGGAATGAAGTAGAAATGAGGGAAAGAGAGGATGAGAAACCAGCAGACTCTGGGGGGAAAAAAATGGTCAGAGTTTCAGAGTTTGAGATGGAGACAATGACACGCCTGGCCAGTCTTACTGTCACTGTTTCTGGCAATTGCACGCTTCATTTTCTGGGCTGAATGTGGATCAGGTGCATTAATAGTAGGCAGGAAAGTGGGAACTGAAGTACGTTAGCTGTAGGTTGGAACTAAACTCTGCAGGAAAGGTGAAGGAGGGTCAGTGACCACTGTTCTAGAAGAACCCCTATTGGTCCTGGAGATCTACCTTCCTTCTAACCACAAACGGGAACACCTGCTTTAGCCGGCTAATTTCCTTGTCTTTGATTGGCTGGATCTGATGCATGAATATTAAGTGAGACGCTTAAGGGAGACACTTGATGGTCATTATTGTAGAAAATAACCTCTTTGATCTTTTGGTTGCTTAAAGAATACTCAGTAAGGTTCTTTAAGGAACCAAAGAAGGTCCCTCCTTGGCCCTCCAGAGAACCCTATTAGGGCAGATAGAAAGTGTGTACCTATCTTTTTATCTTTGAGTGTAAACTAGGAGGTAACTAAGCCCAGATAATTAAACAATGGTTCTAGATAGTAGGGCTGGACCCGAATATTCGACTGTGTTGATTCTCATTTGTCTGGTTGGTATTCGGTTTCTTAATCTGGGATTAGGATGTCAATAAACATTTGGGGTTGTTGGAAGACTCTAGGATAACTCAGTCATGGTCTGTAATGCAGCTTTATGTTTTAATTAGCTTAACATGATATGAAAATGGAATTCGGGACTGACCTACTAGATCAGGCTATTAGTATGATTTGACCGATATATTGGTTTCCCGATATTAACCCCGGTATTCTCTTTATCAGTTAACATCACTTATTGGTAGTACGTTTTCTGGATTGTGCAGTGATTTGTTTGCTGGTGCTCAGTCCTCTTGAGTGATGGAGCACGGCTTTAGATTAACTATGCCCCTGTTCAGTTCAGTGTGAGGCGCTATGTGGTAATACAGGCTGAACTTGCGAACTTGAATGCGAAGCACTTTAATGATGAGGTGATGATGGTTTACATTCTAGCTGAGAGTTAGGTATGAAAAGAACTAAAGATAAACAAATTAGAGAAATAGAAACCAAAGGCCCACAAGTTCTCGGTAGTGCTGTCTCTAGTGCTTTTCAAAAAACAAGGTTCTACAAGATGGCATCTTTAAAGGAGAGGGTAAAAAAAAAAAAGTTTTAATCCAGGTCGATGGAACCAGACTTCTTCCTTTAAACAGTTTTCGGCCATTTCTGTTGGTCCATTCATCGTGATATTTTCACACAGTGTAAACAGCAGCTGCTGTGTTCAAATGATGCATAAATCTGTATAATGGAGATACGTATTTTTCTTAGGACAGTGACAATATACTGACTGTGAGTTTCTGCTTTTGGTTTGAGTTAAGAAGGTGTGGTGATTGAGAATCGACAGGCGTGTATATCAGGGAGTAAGGCATGTTTCTAAAATATAAGTAGGACATTGTAGTGTTGATATTAGCGGTCTACCTGTCTAACCCTTCAAACTTTATTATAGGCCATAAAACTTACGTATCAGTTGGACCCTATTTAATAAAGCTGGTTTGATTATTATTGTCATTATTATTATTATTATTAGTATTAGTATTATTATTATTATTATTATTATTATTAGTATTATTATTGTTATTGTTATTGTTATTGTTATTATTATTATTATGATTATTGTTATTATTATTATTATGATTATGGTTATACAGATATTGTCAGAGTAATAGAGTACTAAAACTCTAAAGCAGCTAGTTTGGCGTAGCTACCTCTTTACTTGGCAGCTAGCAAGAGATGACGCACTGTCCTGCACTGTCCATAACAAGAGTCTACAGTTACACAGTCCACCAGATCTGGCATTTTCCTGCTGATTGTGTGAGAATGTAAGTGAAAACACTTGTTATGGAAACACGCATGCTAAAATTAGCATTAGCTGTGCTAGCTGAATTAACAGATGTCTCCGCTACACCTGTAGCACACAGGTAAAGTTAGGTTGAGAAAGTCAGAACCTGTTTCCCTTTGTTCACATGGGCCTGAGCTGACTAATGAAAACTCAGCAAGCTCATATTATGCTTGGTGCAGTGCAATATGAGTGTATGTTTTAAAAAAAAAAAATCTAAAAGGTTTTGATAATCTTGAATAATTGCGACAGGCCTGAGCTGACCTCTAACTGGCTTTCCTGCTGTTTTAGGAATTGGAAAAATATCAAAGCATCCAGAGTAGTGCTGCCTCTAGTGCTGCCTCTAGTGCCAGTGCTAGAATGTACCCTCACAGTCTAAAGTAGAACAAGCATCTCCAAAATGGCAACTTTACAGGAGAGGACAGAAGTCTAATTTAAATATAATGGAAGTCAATGGAACCAGACCTTATCCCCCAAGCAGTTTTAGGATGTTCCTGTTGGCCATGTTTTGTTTTAGTAGCTGCATGTAGTTTAGTTAAGTGTTTTTTTTGTTTCCTTGTGTTTAGCAGAATAATCAGATGCAGTTTGGTTTCATTTTAGTTTGAACAAGAGCCTTTTCTCCTTATTTCTGTTTTTTTTTTCTTTCTATTTGGGGTAAAAGGTCAATGTGTGGGAGTGTCCCAACTGCATACCAGGATACCTGATCACTCTGTATAATCATGGGCCACCAAATACCACACGGAGAGGCTTTTGTCTTGTTTGTTTTAGCTTGTGTAAACTTATTTGCTCACCTTCTTGTGTTAAGCAGGGAAGATTTACTAGTCCAGCCCCCTAAAGGGTTGGTAAATACCTTTTTGAAAACCAGTTGCCCCGTCCTGTGTTCAATCAGGAGGCTGAAATATTCGCTCTCTCCGGCTGGACATCTTTTCCTCTGTGGAAGGAGTTGGGAGAGATGTATAGAAGAGGTGGTGAGTTTGTGCAGATGGTGAGCAGTAGGCCTCCTGGGAGGGAGGTGGGGGGGAGTGTGCTGTGCTAAGGTTGATGAATGATGAGACAGGTTTGCTGCGAGCTTTGTTACGCCCCCCCAGTCTTGGCTTCTGAACTCACCTCTGGCTGCAGGCCCACATGTCAGTCACGCTGCAAGGCAGCCTCGCCCGTTTTGCCTATAATAGAGCTAGGCTATTTGCACACCTCTCATCAAAGGGAATGTGCAGTCGTTTTTATGACGTACACCAAGGGTGTATGATTCAAGTTGAGTCTGATTAATTGACTTTGATGTTAACTGGGTCAAAGTTGAAACTACTGCAGCGTTGCTGTTCCTCCTCGGGGCATTTGTCAGGCCTAGGTCAAGGTCAATAGACCCAAATGTAAAGTCTGTAGTCATTTACTTTTCAGTTCTCCTAACCAGTCAGCAAACAGGACAGCAAGCTGAGGTTGCATATTGTCCCCATAGACCTCCTTTAAGTAACTTTAGAAACCAACCGAAGCTTGTGTGAGCGGTTGAAGGATACGCTGCTCGCCACGCATGGCTTCTAAATGCATACCTGGGACATTTACGCTCAGCAGGGCATAAAACTCCCCTGTAAAAAGGTTCTGGGTTTGTGTAAGCCAGCACCGCCTTATCTGGTTCTCCCTCAAACAAACCTCTTGGCCTGCAGAGGGCTTGGACAAGCCACCAACAGTTAATCAGTCCCCCAAGGTCTGTGTTCTGTGTTTTCCGCTTTTTGTCCTGTTAAAGTTGTGGAAGTCCAGCCTGTCAATCTCGTTCCTCATGAAAACAAGCCTCTACTGTTACTACTGCTCCTCATAATAACAGAGGTAGGAATAATAGGAACAATAAGGAAATAATAGAGGAGAGGAGCGTTGGAAATGAAAGCCTTAGACAACAGATGTTGCATACACCACGTCCTGTCTCTGTTTATCCTAATGAGTCTGCTCAGAGGATTACTTGACCCTGACGAAATTGTTTGTGCTATTGTATATATATTCACTTCCTTGCTTTATTACAAAGCCTTCAACGGCTACAAATCCTTTAATTGTTGTATTTAGCATCCGTCCTGTTCAAGCGGGAATGGTTTGGACTGCAAATCTAAATTTCATTTCTTGTCAGAGCGACCAATAAGTATAACAGGCTCTGGGAAAACATCTATTTAAAATAAATCAATGCGTATACACTTATCGTCAAAAAAAACTGCACCCAGAAGGAATCAGCCAGCAGGGGTGAAACTTTGGTAGATAGGTTTGACGTTGCGAGACGTGCGAGTAATTCAAGTTGTGATGCAAGCAAGGGCGGGCCTTCTCGCTGTGCCTGACTGACCCAGCAGCCGTGATTGTGGACGTTCAGCTAACGCAGGATTCAGCACACACAGGACTACAACCCATTACAGCGCAACTGCCCTAAACACCACGTCAGTGTTGCCGATGACTGCAAAGATATCATACCAGACTGTCATGGAGTGACTCAGAATGGCAGCAGGTCATCTTCAGTGACGAGTCCCGCTTTGGTCTTGGTGGAGACGACCAACGAATCCTTGTGTGGAGGCACCGTGGTCAGCACCAAGATGAACGGTGTGCTGTCACACGTCCAGAAGGCCTGGTGTCACTCCACCTTGACCCCTTTCGCACCATCAGCAAGCACTGTGTAATAATGTTCAAGCTGCATGGGATGGGTTATCACAGGACACCATTAGGAACCTCTACAGCTCCATACCGAGACGTCTGGCATGGTGCGTTAGCAAACATGGTGGCCCAACGCCATACTGAGAGACAGACTTCTGTATGTGTAGCTCAATAAATATTGCCCCTGGTTCCTGGTAAGCTTTATCTTCCTTCCCAATAGCCCTGGGTGCAGCTACTCTTTTAAAGATGAGTGTAAATGTCCAGGTTTTAGCATTTAGTGGATCAGCTCCCTGTCATTATGACAGCTTCTATATTTTGTGCTTCTTGTGTCCAAATGACAACTAATTTAGATTCATCCGTCCATAAACCATAATCCACGTCTCAGATGGCCAGTTTAAATGCTTGGTGCAGATTGTCTTCTCCATCATAATTTACTTTTCTCAATGAAGAGCTTCTACAACAGCTACACGTCCTTTCAGACCCATTGCGCTGAGTTGTCTTCTCACAATAGAGGAAAAGACAGAAACACGTGGATGTGGGTTTTTTTTTTTTCAGATCTGGATTTCTTCTCTTTTTTTAAAGATCAGTGTTATTTATGTGATGCGGACACTTTTGGTAATCTACCAGGTCGCTTGTGCACTTGATAGAGAGATAAAGGGTGGACAAAGTAACTACCTGGTAGGTTTTGATACACGGAGGAGGTTTGGAAAGAAGGCTTTAGTGAAAGTTAAACCATAACTCCACTCCTCGATGTTAAATAATATCAGAGCGCTCTCTGCTCCTCTCGCTCATCCCATGTGTGTATGTGTGTGTGTGCACTCCGTCTTGTGTGGCAGTGATGGGCCCCAGTTCCCTCTGCCTCTGTGCTCTCACTGAGTAGATTGTTGTAATGAGGATTATTGGGCTAAATCCAGGCTATGGCTCAGCTCCAAAAGATTTGGTTAGGGCAGGCTAATCTAATGAAAGTGCCGGGGGGTGTGGACGAGGTAGGGAAGTTGGTTACACTGCCCCATCACATGCTGCTCTCCTTCTTCAGAACCCAACCCACCTCTCAACCTGGGAGCGGGGACATTTGTATTGTGTCCTCTGATAAAATACAAATCCCATAAAGCCACAGCGCATACAGAATACGGTATTCCGCACAGTCCGATCTGTCTGTACTCAGAAATCCTGTAAATCTGTCCCTGTTGAGGTGAACTGAGGAGTGAACTGTGAGGAGTGTCTGTCTGATCTCTGTGTGCTGATGAGCGCACCTTGTTGAAAAGGTAAAGCCAAGTTTAGCACAGCTAAGTCAGATTTTAATTAAAGCCACACTGTGTGCCATAACCCCACCCCTCTATGTTAAATAATATCAGAGCTGCTCTCTCTGCTCCTCTCGCTCATCCCATGTGTTTACACCCGGCTGTAATTTGAGCTGGTGGCTGAGTGAGGGGGAGTTGGTAGGGAGGCTGGTGGGTGGTCAGGGAGGGGCCGAGAGGTCCCGAGGGGGTCCTGGACATCCCATGAAAGAGACAAAATTGAATTTAGGATAGCGGTGATATGGAAAGAGTGTAATGTCAGTATGCTTGTCTCACTTTTCATTATACATATTAATTTCACACCAACACTTCTTTACTGTAGGACACTGTTCATAAGACTACATAGCGCCTACATAAGCTTGTCATGCCAGCTGACATAACCCTGTATAAAAATGCTTTTTCCAGTAGCCATCTTTTGCTGTAATGGCTACATATGCTTGTTTTGATCCAAGCTAGCTGAGGACGCCTAAAGTAGACAGATCTATTGGAGCAAACCGTTATAAACATTCATAAAGGGTTATGTCAGTTCTCAGGACTAGCTTATGTAAGTGGCATGAACTGCACCATATTCATTTCATATTAGTTTTATGGCAACTGAAGGGACAAGTTAGTGCCACGTGATGCCTGATATGATCAGAAACTATGAAAATATGTTAATAAAAGTGTTATTATGTTATAAAAATGATAAAAGTGCTTTTTATTTTATGTTTCTAAAACTATGCCACTAAAAGGCCGGTATAACAGGCCCAGTTTTGACATCTTTGGAATAAAACTTTTAGTTGCAGGGTGTTATTAAATACTGATGACATCTATGATAAACTCAGAAGAGCATATAGTGACATCTATCACAGTACCACTGAGTTTAATAAGATTTTAATAAGATTTTATTCTTAACAGTTTTATAGTTAACAGTAAAGTCCTCCGCCTGGTTATAGTCTAAACTCACCCAGCTCTAACTCCTCCAGTAACTACGTTTTGTTACAAGCCCAGGGACCAATGGCACACAGAGTAGACACCACCAAACTGTCTAGTGTTTAATTAAGATATCCTGACCCTGACCGTAACATAGACACACTGCCCCTACGTGTTGCAGTTGTCGTGGGATATGAACCTACATAAAGATGTGTGATTAAATGTAGTTGGACCCACTGAGAGACCCGCTCACCTGAAGTCCGAGTCCTCAAATCACCTTGATAAGCCCATGTCCGGCCAGCTCAAGCTGTGTTCATAGTAGCGTTCAGGTTTTATATGTTAAAGGAAAGAATGTTGACAGGAAAGGAGAGCGAGAGAGCGTGAGACCCAAGGAGAGAGCCAACCTCTCTTTGGAAGAGTCCGACATGCAGCGTTCAAAGCACCGCTGTTTCCCGCCAATGCACTCCTAAACCACAACAGCAGCAGCAACAGAAAGCTACTTGACTTGACTTGCTCTAGCTGCTATTTCCGACTGAGCCCACAGTTTATAAGACCCCAGTGATTGGCGCCTCCGTGTGGTCCAACATGGAAATCGATATCTGCCCCCAGGCCGTTACTTTCCCTCACAGTTTCATATAACCATACATTGATCACCTTATAGTCAGTCAATCTAGCCACCTATGCCTCTGGTGTAATTTGATGCACTGTGCATGTGCTGTATAATATTGGCTTGTGGAATAGGTGCTTTACGGTAGGTGTGGTCACAGTGGGCGACTGCTTATTAAGCCTAGGCAGATGGTCCGAACATGCCCAAAACGATCGGTTTGTCTGCTTTGTCCTTAAGGTACCTGAAGCGGTTCAAGGTGATGAAGATCAAGGTTCTGCGGAGCTGGTGCCGTCAGATCCTGAAGGGTCTACATTTCCTCCACACAAGGACCCCACCTATCATCCATCGGGACCTGAAGTGTGACAACATCTTCATCACCGGCCCAACCGGCTCTGTCAAGATCGGCGACCTGGGCCTGGCTACGCTGAAGCGCTCCTCTTTTGCCAAGAGTGTTATAGGTACGGCCTGTCGTTTAGCTTTCCTCCCTTCCTGAGTCTGAATGATGATAGTCCTCTGGGAAACGGGAAACGGGCGCAGGAGGGAATGTATTTCATATCGAGGTTTTATTGTCTTGCGATACGCGGAGAAAGCCGCTATTGTTGTGTGAAGACCACAGTTTTCCTGGCAGCCGAGGTGTCCAGGTTCTCAACTTTGGTGGAGAATTTGGGAAGCTACAGATGCACCCCGGCTGTGCCAATCTCTTTGAAAGAGGGAAAACACCTTTTAATCCCGTTCCCCAGCCGAAACCCGTAACGAGCTCAGCAAACAGCTAATTGGCTTGTAAATGAATCTGGTGAGAGCACTTCAAGTTTCCATAAACGGTGGCATGCTCACGGTTCTAGCATCCCTCAAGAATCCCAGTCACTGTTAGTGGTTCAGCCACATGCTTCGTTGGCAGGTACACTTTGGCGTGGAGAACTGTGGACTTGTGGTTAAATCTGAATGCTGATGTTGCCTATAATGTTCCATTCTCCCCCCCTAAAGGTTCATCACATTTGTTTTCCTTTCTTCTCAGGAGAAAGCTGTGCTTTCTTTCTTTACGGTTACCTGCCCTTTGTTTTCTCTGAACTGCCTCTTCCAGCTGTTTTCCTTTTCTTTCTTTTCTCTTGTTTTATTACACTTCCCCCACTCTCTTCAGTATTTGTTTTTCCCCTAAATTGTAGGGCTATAAGCTCAAGTGTCCCTCACTGTGCTGTATGGATAATTTAATGTACTGCAGTGCAGACAGTAAGTATGCTGAGAAGTGGACTGGTAAGTTAACATGCAATGGCCCACCATTTAAAAAAGAAAACAATAGAAGAAGAAACACGAATAAACGTCTGCCCTTTTCTGTGCAAGGCCTTTCCTTTCGTCAGACTTGGAGCTGGTGCACAGACAAACTTTGTTCTCTCGCCTTTGAGATGTGCTTTTCTGCCTGCCGTCTGTATAACCCTTTCCTCCTCCCAGGCTAACTGTAAGGTGAGTTCCCTTTCCTAGCGTCCTTGTTTCATGCTTGTGTAAATGTGAATATGAAAAGCCCATCTCTGTTAAAGCTGAGACTAAACTGGAGCCTACAGTAAGCTTGCTTTAGACTCTGTTACGCTTGCTAACTCGAGAAGGGGATTTGGCCGGGCCTTCTATGTGCACCAGCACTCCTAAACCACAACAGCAGCAGCAACTGAAAACGGTAGGAGGCCTTGCAGAGAAAATGCTGAATCCTTTCTCTGCTGAATAACTGAGGGCCGTTTTCCTCCTTCCCCCTTTTTTTTTTTATTTCCTTTGTTTCTCTTTATCTTCTTTCGCTCCTTTCTGCTCCTCTCCTCTCCTTCTTCTCTCTCTCTCTCCCTCTCCCCCTTCTCTTTTCTCTATTTCTTTCTTCTCAGGGGTCGAAAGGCATGATGGCGTGATTCCCCACCCGTCTCTCTCTCTCTCCCTTCCTTCTGGCCCTGCTGGGTGAGTATGGGTCCGAGCCTCAGAGTTCTGAATGGTTCTTTTGATTTAAGGTACCCCTGAGTTCATGGCGCCTGAGATGTATGAGGAGAAGTATGACGAGTCGGTGGATGTGTATGCCTTTGGGATGTGCATGTTGGAGATGGCTACCTCAGAGTACCCGTACTCCGAGTGTCAGAACCCCGCTCAGATCTACCGCCGGGTCACCAGCGTGAGTATCCCACCTCGGCTCTCCTTTCTCACCACTCATTCCATTGCTCCCTGCGACTCTCCCTCTATCTCTCAGTTCTCTTATTCCTGCTTTTACCCCCCGACCCTCTCTCCCTCTCCTACTCCTACAAGCACTCTGCTGTCGTTACATGCACATATTCATCCGCTTTGTTCTTCAGACACAAGAGTCTCGCCCAACAAGACTCGAGGTTCTCGTTATCTAATGTTAGCCCCCTGTATGTCTGATTGCCTTTCAAGTGGGGTATAAATAAGACTACGTACAAGAAGCCTCCCCGTCCAGTGGCACGCAGGCTGTATAATCAAATTAGAGTTACAAGCATGCAGCTGTCGTAGTAACAGGCATGTGATTTCCATCATAATTTTTACGTAAGTGGCTCCTCTTCCTCCGTGTTTCATTCCTGTGGTTCGAAATGTACAAACTGGGCTTCAGGCGTCGGCGTTTACGGCAGAACAGCTGGTCCATTTGGAGAAACAACAAGCTTTGAAGCTATTGTGATATAGTTTCCCTTGTGTGCCATTTATAGATGGACAGTGTTTTAATCCGGGCTCAGCTGAGGTCATTGACCCTGAGGACCATTGTTCGCAGTTTTCGCAGAACCTCAGTCCTGCTGCTGCACGGTGTAAATCCAGCCTAAATCCTGCCCCTAATGGCTGGCCTTTCCTTTACTTACTCAGATTGCTTGTTTTGCTTTTGCAGGCTCTTGGAGGGAGGAAGGCAGTCATGAGTCCTCTATAGTTTAGACTCAGAGAGTTTAGGGTCAGTTGAGTGGTCATATGATGCTATGGAAAACTGTTTTATTGAAGGGGGTTGAGTTTTTTGGGGTTTTCTGTTGGCTATTCTTTGTTTTTATTTTCATAATAATAATAATAATAATAATAATAATAATAGCTATTCTAATAATAATAATAATAATAGCAATTTGAATAATAAAAATTCGCAGTAATGGTGGTAGTAGTAGTCATGGTAATGGTCTACAAATGGTCTACATAATAGCTTAAAAAATAAAAGGGATGAATGAAGTTTGAATGAAATGTAAGCTTTCCTGGGTTTGTAATAATTTCAGCTGGATGATTGGGCCGGGTTTGGTGGTGGCTGTAGTCTTTGGTGTCCCAGGTGATTGTTGGGTTATTGCTAGGATTATTGTCAAGCTAACTTAAATGAGCAGTATGTATGATTTTTGTTTCACAACATTCCAATATAAACTAAACTACAGTTTTGATGTGTCAAAGACGTCTGTGTATCACACTGCAGTGACATCTACCGAAGTTAGCATGCTAACCAGCTAGCCTGGTCCATTTTGTGTACCTGTAGACGCGATAGTGAGTCACTGTAGCGCTGTGGGAGTGGAATCAGTCCAGCGTGAGAGGATGAAGAAGTAGCTCTGCTGCCCTGCTGGCGTATTCTAACCTATTCAGTCTTGTTGAAGGTGCTGCTCCTGGATCTTAGATCATTTAAGAGCAGGTAGACAATGAAAGAAGCAGCAAACGCAACAATTACTGAAACTCATTGCAAGTGACCACCACTGCCATCACCCACTCACAGCAAGAAACCACGTTCATCAGCAAACGAAAGAAGTTATAGAAAAAAAAAATAGAAATGACATGAATAGAAGCAGAGCAACTCTTGGAGAGGAAGGGAGGAAGTTTGATGCTGACATCACTGTTTCTTCTAGACTTGTAAGGAGTTTAGAGGGAGGAGGATCTGTCCGTGTTCGTATGATCGAGTTGGACAGCAGAACCTCCTAGTGAAATGTCGCCCCTATAGGTTAGAGTGTCAGTTTGACAGGTTGTGCCTCTTGCACACTGCTCATTTAAATAGTAATAAAATAAATCATTTATGTTTAGAAATTGATGTGCATTAGCATTTTAAATGTGCATTGCCTTCTCTCTCTGAGGCTTTCCAGTGTGCAATACATTTCTAATATGAAAATGATTATTATTAATGGACTGTATAGTGTGTGAGAGTGTGTGAGAGTGTGTGAGAGTGTGTGAGAGTGTGTGTGCATTAACATGTGCAGGTTATAACAGGCATAATACAGAGGATGAATATGAATATGATTGTCCTTTACTGTGTAAAGCTGCCACGCAAATGTTAATCCCCAGCTTGGAAGCAGTCAGCTGCACTTTGCTTTATTCCGATTGCATTGCGTCAGGTATATCATTATGGAGCGGGTCAGAAATCAAACTAGGCAGTAACCCCTAGTGAATCACCAGTTGAGGGCGGTGCCATCTCTGTGGTGCTATTGTCCTGCCTGGCTCCGTGTAAACATATTATTGTTTACCGCGTGTCTCATAGTGACAGAAGTATGTTTTTTACGTCTGCTGGAACCCAAACATTCACGCCCACCCGTACCCTCATTGATTTTTATCATATGTCGTCAGATGCCTTTCGTACGGTCGACTGTACGTGTTTCAGTAAGCCACGCTGATGCGTATCTGTGCCATTTCCTGCTGCCTTCACCTGAACACATCCTCTGTCTCTCCCACATTCATCTGTGAGTGCCAGCTCAGAGGCAGGAAGTGCTCACGCACGAACAGCTGTGTTGCTAAAGAGGACCCAGACAGGCTCCTGAATCAGCTTGGCTTAAGGCCTCCGTGCCAGACAGACTTGCAAGACAACAGAAGGCTCTAGAAAAGCTCAAATGGAGCCAAGCCGGTGCTGCAGCTTGCCCATTCTCCGTGTTTGTCGGCACTCTGGGAGGCGAGACAGATGGATAGATTGCAGTTTTCATTTATTCATCCGCACCTGTTGGCGAAAAGGGAAGTGCAGGGCATGTCCTGGATTCCGCTGCCAGGGCTCGTTCAGAAAGGCTGCCAGACACACGGCCGCATGGCATTTTAATCTCCCACAATCCAATACTGCAGAGCTGACCGGCCGCAGAGAGTTTGATGCAGTCGAAGGGATTTGAATTCACTTCCTTTAGACGGGTCTGCCCCACTACTGACCCTACAGGTTCTTCATTATGTAACCGAATTTCGCACTATGAAGTGAACCAGTGTTCCTTTAGGCCTGTAAATCAGCGGAAGTGGGTCTACGATTCACGTGCTGGACATTCAGGACACCCTGTTCCTTTATTGGGAGTGTCATCAGCACTTCGGTGATGTCCCTAAGTCTGAGGCATACACAGAACTAATTACTGTCTGATACTGGGTGAAGCTGCAAAAAACAATCACCATGAGTTCAGACACTGCCCGAACACCAGTGATAGTGCAGGGCCAGGGCTGGCCAGTGCTGACACTTGGAGAGATCAATACACAGACATGTATACTTGGGAACATAAGTTTTTAGTAGCTGGTAAAAGTCAGGCATGCACTGTTAGTGTGAAATAAATAAATTTACATTTACCTTTAGGCATTTAGCTGACGCTCTTATCCAGAGCGACTTACAATGTTATTCGTTTTCGAATCCCCCATCTCCCACATGGGGTGGTAGCTGTCTGGTAGGTAGTGGTGTAATCCGCTGAGCCATATTATTGTGTGTGTGTGTATATATATATATATCATTGTTTACATATTTACACACACACAATGATAATTATTTAGCACTTTGCAGACTCAACTAAGTCCAGTTAAACAGGATGGTGAGTTGAGTACTGGTCAGATGACCTCCAAGATATAAACAGAAATGCATGCTGTGTATTATGGTAGCAAGAATTGATTATGATGATGAGCATTGTCATATTTCCCACCGCTATAATTATGCCACGTTTTCAGCATTTCTTTGTGGTTCAGTTTGTAAGGTAAAAAGAAATTCAGAGTAGTTTGATGTGAAATGGTTCATTTTAATAAAAGACTCCTTCGTTTCTTTACTGTGGTGTTCTACAAAAACGCATATAGCCATTTATTTACTGGCTTTTAGGTGCAACACTCATGATGGTAAAATAGTGGCCTGGCTTGGGTACTGTATCGTAACACGACATTATATACTTTACTGATGCCACCATGACTTTATACATTTTCTAGAACAGTGCATTTCTGGCTTTGTTCACATGCTAAGTTGATTTTTATTGTGCAGGAATTTCAAAAATCTGTGGAATTCCTATTTAAAAATGCATGTGCAGCTCTACAAATGACTTCCAGGTAGTGTTCTTTCTGCAACATTACCGTTGTTCTGAAAGGGAGCAGTGCAGCTGTTCATGCAGCATTAGCACTGAATGAGTTACATCAAGTCATGTCCATTCCTGTGGGCTGTTTAGTCATACAGCATGCAGTTAATGGGTAAGAGGAGCCTGGCAGGATAGAATCATGGTAATAAGGGGATTAGGGGCATCCAGACCACAAAAAAGCAGCACCTGTAGGCCGGGTAGAGGACTAACGTGCAGGAGGCGCTTTTCGCTGCAGCTGGGTGGAGCAGCACCTGTTTAAACTCCTCCGAAGGAACATGTGCAGCCTTGGCTCGTATTGTTGTGCAGTGTGCTCCAGCAAGGATTGGCAGTGGTTGGTTCAGTGTTCCTTTATGGTGTAAATTAAGATCATAGATGATTTGCTCAAGTCAGGTTTTCCCATACTTGTTTTTGACCTCACCTTTTCAATAGCAGCTTGATTTTTTATTTTTTTTAAATGGTCTCTGGTTAACATTCCCGTCCCCCTCCCCTGCAGTCAGTGGCTTAATGAGCGTCTCTTGATGAGCAGGCTTGGACAGTTTGAGTTGGGCTCAGTCATTTGGAGATAATGTCCAGGTTATTTTAGGCTCTCGTTGTTCTCAGTCAGACATCTCGCCTAATTTGCCGGCCCCTTAAAAGCAATTACGGCATATGCCGCTGAGAGAAGCGGAGCGGAGAGTAGAACTGGGCAGAGTAACTCTTTTGTACACCGCTTGCAGATTTGCTAGACTTCTGGAGCCCGTAATTACTTTTGTTCTTTTTATCAGCCTCCGTCTTCCAGTCCACCTCCGAACGTCTCGCAGCTCTCTCCTCCCTCCACTTTCAGAAGAAGTACGAAATGATTACCTCTAATTTTCCCTCTTTTGTTGGCCACTCAAAGAGTGGGAGGCAGCGTGCATCCGGCTTAAAGGGACCCATTCAGTGGAGGCATCCGTAATGAGCTTTTTTAATCACCTTGTTATTGCAATACTTCGCCTTTCTGACTTAATTCCATTAGACCTTCCGTCATGCTTAACTTTGTTTGGCGTTGGAATCTGACGGAGGGGACAGGCTTATATAATGAGTGAATGCTGAGGCTTGTCAGGTTTGGTTGGGGGGGGTGCGTTGGTAAATAGTGCAGCAGACCACAGTGTACGGGAGTTTGTAGCCCTCAGCACTCCGTGTACCAGGTTGTCTCCGGTAAGTCCCTCAAACTTTTTGCCCCTTTTTTTTTCGAACGGCTGCTTTGACAACCTGACAACTTTGCTAGGTCGCTTGGATGTGAAAGGACTTGACTTGTGTGTACTTGAAGAAAAGTTGGACAAAGGTAGAGATGTTTATTTGTTGCCTTGGTTGAGGTTCTATGTGGATTATATGGATTTTGAAAGCACAGGTTCAGCCTCACTCCTGTTAGTTGGGTCTGGCTGCTGGCTTTTCCAGTGTAATAGATGTAATAATGTGCAGTTCATTACCCTGACCCTGGCATAATTACTTCCCTGCATCAGTAATCACTCCTAATGACTCAGCGGATCTGTCTTCTTGTCACTTCCCATCTTCTGCACTTGTGTAATCCTCCGATTTGAATCATGAATTGAAAACCTTCAGAGGTTCATTTTTGTTGGATTAGAGAGTTCTGTCTTTTGAGACCACTCATTCATCTCCATCCCCAGCTCTGAGAGTACCATGTCATTCTTCTGTTTGATTTTCACACCCGTATTTTGGGTGTTGGTTATTATATGCCACAAAATACAAAGAGCCAACCGCGTCTATTGTTTGGCATGATGTGCTATCCTTTGACAGGCAGTTTTGATGCATTAATGCCATTTTAATTCCTGCGCAACTGACATTCCCAGGGTGGGACAGAGGACTGGGTGATATGACAAAATGGAATATCATAATATTTGAAGTTGGAACACACAAAGTAATCCCAGATTTAAAACACGCAGTCCAAAGCTATGAAAACTCTGAGCTTTCACACACTGCGTTTAACCGACTCCAGTTAACCAGGCCTCTCTCTCTTTCTTGCCAGACTTGCAGTTAGGGTGTCATCGGAGAAAGCATAGCATGATTTTTCACGATAACAGTAAATATGGTAAATCACGTTGGCCACCGTGAGTAGGAAGCAAGGAATGTTAAAATTTCTCTAAAGATAGAAGCACCAACAGGTTGTTGCACTCTCTGATACAAAACCTTGTCTTCGGTCTTGATGTGGAAATGCCTGTTGCCCTTTACATTGTATGTGCAGAGATGAGTGAACCAAAAGAAGTGACCCTTAAAGTTGTCTGTTTTTTTTTTTTTACTTGCATGTAAGGTATGTTTTTCCCCGTCCCTGGTAAAGCTGTTACTGTGGAGATACAAGGTTTTGTTCTCGCATACTGCTGGACGAAAGCAACTATTACTTGCTGATTGATGGAGTGATGGGAATTCAGCTTTCGAGCATGTGTGAATTGTGCAGGTTACAGTTGTTAAGTAGCTGTAATACAGCTGTAGCTCAGAGGGGTGGAGTTGACGTGACATGCTTGCATGACTAGCTGTTGTTGTGGACGCTGGATGGCACATTCTGTAGCTTTAAGGTTAGATGCTGTACGTACTCTGGTAATATTAGTCTATTTATTGTATGCAGGCTGGTATGTATGTATTGTTGGCTCAGGTTTTCTCAATAATAAAACTGTATGTTCTTTATTACCTTGTTTCTTAGGTTAATTTAAACGTGCATGACAAATTAAAAGTATTTCCTTCCAGGATATCTGGTGTAATGACTGAAATAAGCCCGGGATGACCTCCAGATAGATAGATGGTTAGAAAAGTGTGGTTGGTGTAGCTCAGCGGGTAACACCACTACCTGCTAAGTAGCCACCACCACACGCGGGAGACTGGGGTTCGAATCCCGGGCTGAGTGACTATGCTATGCTACACCAATAAGAGTCCTTGGGCAAGACTCCTAACACTACATTGGCCCACCTGTAATATGATTAACCTTGTAAGTCGCTCTGGATAAGAGCGTCAGCTAAATGCCGTAAATGTAAAAGTGGATGTCACTTTGACAGGCCGAGCATCTACAGTGGACAACCAAAATACAGTGTTACCTAAACTACTGTACCCTGACCAGACAAGCTCATCTCAGCGCCTTTAGTTCTAAACAAAGTCTATCCCTCCTGGCCTTGCTGTTAAAACTCTTCAGCTAGCTTCTGCACTTTATACAGTCAGACATACAGAGTTTGCGTTCCTGGCTTCGGACAATTCATTGATGTTGCAGTCTTGTCTCTTGTTTCTTTACTCTGCAGGGAGTGAAGCCTGGCAGCTTTGATAAGGTAGCCATACCTGAGGTGAAGGAGATCATTGAGGGGTGCATTCGACAGAACAAAGATGAAAGGTAAGCATTTCCTCCTTCTTCTTTCTCACACTTCAACGCACTCACACCACTATTCATAACGTTGAGACACCAGTAAGAATACATCCTCGCTCGTGATGAGCCCCAGGTGCACCAAGGAGCTGTTGTCTGCACACTGATATGAGAGTATATTGGAGACCTGTCGTCAGTGTGTGATGAGCACTACACAGTTATTGCCAGCTACTAGTTACATCCCATATTGAGTGGGACACAGCCACTCAGGGGAAATATCGGCTTCATCGTTCTCTCAGATCAAAGCACCAGAAAGTGGAACAGCACTCACCTCATATCTCCTTAAAGCCCCAACTCTGACTTCCCTTCAGTTTCCTTCCAAACCACAACCTTTATCATTCTATTCCTCAAATCCTCATATTTTCCTATATTAAAATAAATTTATTAAAATATTATTACCACTTTTTCTTTAACATTAACCATCACATCCCTCTCCACACCCCTCTCAATAATATTTTACTTCAATTTACCCAACTACCCATCCCTCCCCCTCTCACCCCACATCCCTTTCTCTCTCTTCTCTATCCTCCCCCCTCTATATCCTCCTACTCCCCCCCTCCCCTACCTTTTTTCCCTCCTTTCATTCCCCTTCCTAAACCCCTTCTCACCCCCCCCCATTCTCCCCTTTTCTCTTTCCCCCCTCCTCCTTCCCTATCCCCCCTCCCCCCCCTCTTCTCCCCCTCCCTCCTCCTCCTCTTCCCCTCCCTCCTCCCCTCCCCCTTCCCCCATCTCTTACCTCCTCCCTCTCCTCTCTTCCCTCTTCCTCCTTCTTCCCCCCCCCTTCCCCTCTTCCTTCTTCTTTTTCTCTCCTTCCCCTTTCCCCTCCCTCTTTCCTTCCTCCC
>JAMWET010005692.1:0-41252 GCA_024036415.1 Prochilodus magdalenae
AAGTCACGTGTGGTTTTTTACCAAAGAAGCTTGCGACATAATGGATGAAGTTGATACACTAGAGGGGTTAGAAACAATGGAAAGAATAAAGTTAATAGGGGCTACACAATCCCACACAACACAATACTGGTACGAACCTCCTGGAGCGGGCTCTACGTACTTGACTATGACCCAATGAGTGCTTTTAAAACCTAGCCTATCATTGACCATCTTGCTTTTGCTTGATTCACGACTAGCAAATACATTGGTTTGCGGTGTTTGATTGTTGCTGGGCTTTTATTTGGAAGGAGCCCAGTGCTGGACTCCTGCTGCGACTACTCTTTTCTTACTGTGTGTCGTATTAATCCTCTGTCCGAGCGTTTGCTTTATCACAAAAGTACACAGTTACTTCCCTTCCTCCCTGAATTATTCCACTTGTCAATACTCTGCTTATTTAGCTCAGTGAGTTTCCTTGCTTCTGTATACCATGTGTTTTTGCAGAGTTTTGGCCGCATAGTTCTGACGTGGAATTTGTAGAGGACTTAATGTATTATTTACTTTGAGCGAATTTGGAAAACTCATGTCCTTATACCCACATCAAAAAATGATGTCCCTCCCTGTGAAAATGTACGTCCTGTGCACTGAAGTCCATCCCTGACCCTGCCACAGCCATCAGTGGAAAGGATTCCTACGTCTGGTTGAGTAAGATGCCCCCCCATCCCCCACTTATTCCCATCACTATGCGGTGTGCCATGCTAGGCCAATGCTGACTGCATTGTCGTTATAGGTTAATGGGTTATATACGCTGGCCCGCCATAGACTGGGATTTAATTCCCTAGCTTGAGTAATCCCCCTACCAACTAATAAGGCCTGTGGGGCAATACTAGCAATACCTTTGCCTACCTGTGTTATTTTAACTGTACATGCTTCTAGGATATGAATTCATTGCCATCTGCTGTATGTGTAATAATACATGTGTCTGTTTATTACAGAACTCTAACTATTTTCTGGTTCGTAGCATTTTGTTAGATCACAGACCTAGGTAGTG
This sequence comes from Prochilodus magdalenae, assembly GCA_024036415.1. Lineage (NCBI taxonomy): Eukaryota > Metazoa > Chordata > Actinopteri > Characiformes > Prochilodontidae > Prochilodus > Prochilodus magdalenae. The sequence continues at coordinate 1,028 of JAMWET010005692.1, forward strand.
GGTGGATGTCAGTAGGTTATGATTTCAAACAAAAGAAAAAAAACAACGTCAAAATATTTTCTCTCCAATATCTCATTTATACACAATATCTAAACAGTCTAATGACCTAACACTGAAACTCGTTTTTAGTGTTTTGTTTAATAAATGTTTTCCTCTGGGGCATCACTACCGATAAAAACGATTTTAAAGAAGTGAATGTGAAGTATAACCTTTGTGATGCCCATGTTCACCGCCTTTGTCCCTGGGTTTGTAAGAAGTGTGGAATGATCTAAGTACAAGCTCCTTTGCTCTTTTTACACCTTGATTCGTGAGAAAGTGGTCTTGTGTGTGTGGTGATCGTGTGTTAGGTGAGCATGCCAACTTCTACCACTGCAGTGGCTGGCTGTGTGGGACAGAGGAGATCAGTGGGCAGTGGCTGTACAGGATGTCTATTCTTTCATTCAGGGCACAAGGTTTAACGTTATCACCCTTGAGCCCTCAGGCTGCCCTTTACGTTGCCACTCTGTTTAGGTACAGGGGAGTGACATAATACAGGTGATAGAAGAGGCTTAACCTGTTTAACAGTTCTCTCTGCCATTTATGGTATTGATAGTTTGCGTATTATTCTGTATTGTGTCACAGTCATGCTGTCGGCTGTGAAATGATGGAAACTATTCCGTCATTTTTATACTCTTTAAATTTTTAACACTTTATAGTGTTACACATTAAGTTTTTTCCTCGTTTGCCACAGGAATGGCCTTGTCCGTAGCCATGTGCAATCTTTTGGAGTATGTTCCTGATGGAAATACACACAACACACTGACCTGCCCTTAACGTTTGGATTTATGAACTCCACATGTTTAATAACATTTCATTTGGTCCTGGGGATTTGAACCGCTTACTGCATGCTTTTTTTTCTGGACCTGCTGATGCATACATATCCATATTCAGGCATACTGGGCCAGTAATGTCTGAGGCTGGAGAGAGAGGGGGATTGAGAGTTGGGCGTAGGCTCTTAGCTGAATGTATATCTTGCTACTCTTTTTCCCCCTCTTTGGGATCATCTTGTTACTATATTTAGGCCTTATAGATTTCTATATGGTCTGTATTGCGATGGAGTGCACGTGAATAAAGGGCTAAATATGTGGAGGCTTGGGTAAGCCAAAAAAGGTGGTTGTGTGCCCCTGAAGAGAGCAAGAAACTCTTTACTATTACCGACTTCCTGTTCTGTGACTGAAGTCAAATTGCAGTATGGAATATCGCCTGAGTGTATTTAAAGCCCCATGCTGTCTCCCATTTTGCTAAGGAAAATTGTTGGCCATTTTTGTAAACATCTCCTCTGAGCGGAACCATGCAGCGAAGAATGACAAAGCAAACTGATTCTTGGCGCTCAAGGCACAGTCACTAATTATTTGCTTTGTTGAAGTGATGTATATATATATAAGCATTAAAGGAGAGAAACCAAGTGAGCCGTGTGTGAACGAGAAAGGGGAACCAATCATTACCTTCATCCCCAAGGCACCGAAATCAGGTGTGACCTTTTTGTCTAGCTCAAATGTTTGCTTATTTATGGCCCTTTTTTGGGACAGGTTCTGAGTGTCGTCACCTCTCCATTTAGGTGGAAAACAAGTAAAAAGAAAGGCTAATAAGCGTAGTGCTAGATGGCATACTAAATTAAGCTCACAGTGTTTTAAATAAATGTTGTGCCATTTATGAAAAGATCCCAAAACTTAGTATGGTATAGTACAAACCAAGGGAACTTCAGTTAGGATGTCTAAAAGACTGTTTGAGGAACCACAGTCAACATGACCAACATTAACAAGAACCAGAACCACACTTCAAAAGATAAACATGTATTTTTTATGTATGCGGGCTCAGCAAATGATTTCCCCATGTATATCAGTGTTTGTTCAGCCTAAATCACATCAGTCAGTATGACCCATATCCCGCACTTATAGGGACAGAACAGAGGCAAAAGGAACTTCTTTCCTGCTGCAATTTGACATATAAACATTAAGGCTGGAATATACAAGCAAACATAAGCCAAGCTGCTTTAGCTGCTGCATGCTGAACTACTAGATACAGTGTATATGTATGCTGCTGTGGATGTTCTATTGTTTACAATGGCTAATGCGGGCGTCATCTTACACTGACCGTTATAGTGAGCTGGCGGACGAGTGGGCTGGTCCGGGTGGACCGGGAGGGGCCCATAATGGGCTTGTCATTTGCCTTCGATGAGGATGAAGAAGCAGCTCACCTCCGTTTCCCCTCAGACAGAGCCCTCGGCTCTAGCACCAGCCACTCACTGATCTACTGACTCATTTTACTGGCCTTCAAACATGACGCTTTTACATCCCGTCTGCTCCACCATCAGGTGGCCAGCCCACATTTATCCACTCTAATACCTGCACGATCGCTTGATGTAAACGAGAAAGACATAAGGGTAGTCATACACCTCAAGGGGCCAGGAAGGTATGCAACAGCACAAGTGAACCAGTGGAACAAGAAGAGTCGGATGAGAGGTGAGGTAAGGAGAAACCGAACAAAAACTAGGTACCTCACAGTGGACGAGTCGAGAAAAAGAATAGAATAACTCCAACAGAACTGGGTAAGTATCCTCAGAGAAAACAAACAGTGCAACCAGTAAAGTCTTAAAAATCTTAAAAAGTCTTTTAAATCTTATTTAAAAAAAAGTCAAATAGTCTAAAAAATAGTCAGATCAAAAAGTCAGATCTTATTTTTAAAAAGTCAAATATTCTTTACTAGCATGAAAAACACCACAGCAGTATTTAACGGTCAAACAAATGTCGGGACTCTAGACAACAGTTAGGACAGAGAGAATAAACTCTAAAATGGAATTTATTGTGCTGTTTTGTGAAATAACACCTTTTTGAATTTGATGCCAGCAACACACGTCAAAACAGGTACAATGGGGCAACAAAAGGCTGGTAAGGTTGTGTAATGCTAAAACGCCTCACAGCTAATGTAGGGTAATTGGTAACAGGTCGGTAACGAGACTGAGTCAGTAATATTACTTTCAGAAGTAAACATGGGCCATCAAAAAAACTCTTATTACAGTATAAAATATTTAAAAGATACAGAGATTTCTCCAGATTCTCTTAATGCAAGGGACAAGGCCAAAAAACAATACTGGATGGTCGGGATTTTAGCGCCCTCAAGTGGCACTGCATCAAACAGACCTTACTGCATGGCCTCAACAACACTTCAACAACCCATCATCTGTAAACACAGTTTTATTTATGTATTTATTTTCAAAATGTCAATGTGAATAGTATTTGACAAGTTTTGTTAAGCATTTATTTTATAGCATTTTAAAATTAGAAACAAATAAAATCAAAGGTACAGGAAGGTTACATCCTACAGGATGGGAAAGCAATACATTGATGAATTCCTTTATCCACATTTCATATGTTGGTTCCACATTAGTAGTATATATATTTACGCAGTAACCACTAAAAAGAATGGCCTGGCGTTCATGCTTCTCCACGGTTACCGAGTCATTAGTTGTTCCCAACACAGCCCAAAGTGGATTAGATTTCTAGACCCTTCCAAATGCTTTTGACAGGCTATTAAATATACTGCCATCAGGCCCTGAGGCTTTACTCTGAGCTCTTCAGCTCTTTCTTCACCGGGTCAGCAGTGAAGGTGGTGCTCTGCTGCTAGACTGGTCCGGGGTGGATGGGGGGAGGAAAGTTCATGTCAGGTGAGGTGTAAATGAAGGAGGTACGGGGTATGCATGGTGGTGCCTGTTGTTGTGCTGTGGTGTGAGAATGCAGGAGCGCTGGAGACATAGCCGAAGACAGTGGGGTAGGACAGTCACTGTCAGTCCTCAGAAAGAACTAGTGTAACTTACTGGCCCGTTCAGTGAACTGAGTTAGTGTGGGCAGACATGCTGAGAGGGAGGCATGACTGACGTCACCACACACTGCCACGAACGCATTTGGACTTCTGCACTCTCACGATAGTGGAGTTGATGACATCACACGCGATGCCTGAATTGGTGGAAGGAGGAAAGTACACAGCACACATGACCACCTTCGTAAATTCTCGTGGTAAATAGTACGGACGCATCACACCGACCACACACGGTGAAAGAAGTGGTCTGTCAGCCAGACATGGAACTGTGATGTGGCCGGGGTTACACCATCTGTCATTCACAAACACCACGCGTCCCCCTCCTTTCTTCTTACTGGTCAGACAGTACACTCTGTTCTCCCTCAGAGTGGTAAATGTGTTCAGGTGAACATGAGTCCGGTACGATCTGGTTCTGCCAGGGTTTAGAATGCTGCACTCCTGGACACACAGAGCAGCGCGGAAATGTGTAGTCATATACACACATACATTTTATAGGACCATAAAATGAAAAGACTTGCACAATTTTGAATTCTGTTTTGGTTTCGTTTTTACAGCATCCCAATTTCACATTGTTTTCTATGTAGATGTGTTACTGTTAAATGCTATATATATCATGTTTTTTTTAAATATGCCTCTTATTGATTGACTGACAGCAGATATGCTAGCATCAAATTGGATGCTAGACAACATAAAGAGGTTAAAGAGCTCAAGGGCCCAAGGCTTCATTTCACTTTATACTGTATATTATATATGAATAAAATAAAAAGAATATTCTAATGTTATTCTTTTAATGTTTCTCTTTCAGTGTCTGAGAGGCTGAACCTGGTTCTGTGTGGGAGTGATGGAGCAGTGAAGTCCTCCATATCAGATCTCATACTGGGTCAGAGAGAGCCCAGTCCTGGGTCCAGCTCAGTGTGTGTGAGGAGGGAGGGAGCAGTGTGTGGACGTCTGGTCACTCTGGTGGAGATGCCAGCTCTCTCCAACACTCAGCTCTCAGAGGAGGAGGTGATGCAGGAGACGCTCCGCTGTGTCTCTCTCTGTGATCCTGGAGTTCATGCTTTCCTCCTCATCGCTCCTGAGGGACGCCTCACTGATGAAGATAAAGGAGAACTGGAGAAGATCCAGAGGATGTTTGGATCCAGATTTAACAGGCACAGCATACTGATCACTGCAGGGTCCCAGCAGGAGCCAGTGGAGTCAGATGAAGCTACTCGGACTCTTACTGAAGCCTGCAGAGGAGGCTGTTATCGCTGTGGCCTGGATTCAGATGTGTCTGGGTTAATAGAGAGAGTTCAGCGGCTTCTGTTGGAGAATCATGGAGGTCTTTACACACCACTCACGTACCTGGATTCACAGGTTGAAGCTCAACTGGGGAGATATAAAAATCAGGTAACAGAAATGAAGAGGACTATTCAGACCCTAGAGAGGAAACTCCACAGTCCTTCAGAAGGTAACAGCTCCTTACCTGCTGTACTCTGAGACTGATCTACAGTCCAGATACATTTCAGCAGCAGCATCTGTCTGTCAGCTGTCACTCTTCTTATTTAATAATCTCTCCTCCTTTCATTTTCACCTCTCACATGTAGGAAGAAGACAGGAGGCTCTCAGGATCGTTCTGCTGGGGAGGACGGGAACAGGGAAGAGTGCTACAGGAAACACCATCTTAGGAAAATCACAAGTATTCAGACAGCATCTTTCCCCCAAGTCAGTTACCACTGTGTGTCAGAAAGAAAGAGCTGAGGTCAGGGGAAGGCGGATCACCGTAATCGACACTCCAGGACTGTTTGATACTCGAGTCGGTAACGTGGACACCCAGAAGGAAATCACTAGGTGCATCTACATGGCAGCTCCAGGTCCACATGTGTTCCTGCTGGTGCTGAAAGTGGGACAGAGATTTTCAGAGGAAGAAAAACAAGCTGTGAAAATAATCCAGGACATTTTCGGTGAAGAGTCTGTAGCGTACACCATGGTGCTGTTCACTGGAGGAGATCTTCTTGAAACAATGGCCATCGAGGAGTATCTAGGAGAACCTGGATCTGAAATGATGAGCCTCCTTGAACAGTGCAGTAACAGATACCACGTCTTCAACAACAAGGAGACCAGAGACCCAACCCAGGTCACTGCTCTACTGGAGAAGATCGACTCCATGGTGGCAGGGAACGGAGGGAGCTGCTACACTAGTGAGATGTTCCAGCAGGTAGAGAAGGCTCTACAAGAAGAACAGGAGAGAATGCTGAAAGACAGGCTGGAAGAGATAGAGAGAACGAAAGAAGGACTGAAAGCAATGCATCAAGCAGAGAAGGAGCAAATGCAGAAGACTCTTCAGGAGGAAATAGAAAAAGAGAGAAAGAGGAGAGAGGAGGAGTTTAATGACAGACAAGAGCAACTCAAAAGAGAAATGGAAGAAAAAGAAGTACAGTACAAGCATGCTGAAGAAAAAAGAGCTGAGGAGTATAAAAACAGAAGAAAAGATGATGAGAAAAGAATAACAGATATAGAGAGAGCAGTGTTTTCTCAGATGGAGAGACAGAGAGAGGAAGATCAAACACAGAAAGTACAGGAGGAGGAGAAAAGGAGGGAGAGAGAGGAACAGGAGAGGAGAGAACTGGAGGAGAGACACAGAAAGGAAAGAGAAGAATTAGAGGGTAAGATAGAGGAGCTGAAGAGGAAAGTACAGAATGATGAAAGGAGGAGAGTGGAGGAGGAGAAAAGGAGGGAGAGAGAGGAGCAGAAGAGGAGAGAACTGGAGGAGAGACACAGAAAGGAAAGAGAAGAATTAGAGGAGCTGAAGAGGAGAGTACAGAATGATGAAAGGAGGAGAGTGGAGGAGGAGAACAGGAGGGAGAGAGAGGAGCAGGAGAAGAGAGAACTGGAGGAGAGACACAGAAAGGAAAGAGAAGAATTAGAGAGTAAGATAAAGGAGCTGGAGAGGAGAGTACAGAATAATGAAAGGAGCAGAGCGGAGGAGGAGAGAAAGCGAAGTGATCTGGAGGAGAGGATAAAGCTTTCAGAGGAGAAACACGTGAAGGAGCTTGAAGAACTAAAGCATCTACAGAAGGAGCTGCAGATCAGAGTCCAGGAGGAGGAACTAAGAGGTATGACTGTCTCTGCTCTGTAATGACCTCCCTATAAGGTGTACTGTTTATATTTCAGACTCCAACATCAGTGAAGTATTCATGAAGGAATATCCAAACAGTCAGTGACCTCTCAAACAGATCCTTTAGGAAACTAAAATAAACTGGAAATGTGTTGGTGATTATTGTAACCATGCAGAAGTTTATACCCATGCTCATATTAGTTATCTGGTTATGACAGCCAGAGCGACTGAACAGAGCTGAAACATTAACTGGGAGTCCATATGACACTGTAAATTATACATTTAAAATAAACTACAATAATGTAGTTTATACATTAACTCTCAGCCAATGTTTTACAAATAGTTTTGGCCATATTTAGGTTTCCCTAATACACTACTGAATTACTCGCTACTACAAAAGTAAATCAGAGACGATCAACTGCATGAGCGTTTGATTGTGTGACTGCACTGTTGTGAATATTCCATAAAAGTTTCACAGTGTAATTGTTAAGTTATTTTCAAATCTATACAGCTTCCCCACTTGTAAGGAATAGAAACAGCTACATGAGCGACTCAGTGACCAGACAGGTTTTCTTTATTTGGCAGGTTCAGTAGTTTGTTAGTAGGTTCATTCTGTTCCACTGACCCGAACTTCTTACTGAACATCTCTGACAAAGATGAGAAACCTTCACACAGAAAAAAACTGGAAAATAAATAGGAATAAAATAAATAGGAATAAAAACAAAGTGCTGGCAGATATTACAAGAGACCATCAAACCTCTTTAGTTTGTTTAAAACAGAGTTTATACTTCTCCTCCTCATTAATCTAAACTACGTCAGTGCTGACTGCAGACTCACACCACTACCCTTAACACAGGACACTTTACACACACACATATATTTAAACTAACACTAGACTATACAGACTCCCTAACATCCCAGTTTACTCAAAAATGCTGATGATTAAATTCGTAAACGGGCTAGTGTAAACACAAACTAGCTTAGCCGCTGATGAAACAGCCAGCTTTAGGTGGGTCCAAAAATGACTGGTGGGACTCTATAGGAGGAACAAGGGATGAATAAACGACAGATAGACGAGTGTGGGTCAGTATGACTGTGGGTCAGTGCTTGGGGACCTGCCGTTAGTGTGCATGTGAAGTTACGCGCCTCTCGGGCGAACAAAACATCATTCTCTATGGGAGAAGAAAGGGATGCGATAAAAAGAGAAACAGACTAGTGCGGGTCTATCCAACACTGAATTCCTACTCGGGGCTTCGTCCCGAGTCAGTGTATCCGATTTGGTGTCTCTAGGTCGAGCAGAAGTGGGTTAGATGGGCACACGTTTTTCGATCCTATTCTCTATGGGAAAAAATTCCGGAAAAATTCCTTCCTACTCAGAATCCGTGCGATCAAACAGCTGTATACAAGCCCACATCAGCGGATCATACCGGACAATATGGAGTTGGAACGGAGTCGATATCTCAAAAACTGCGGGGCGAGTTAATCGGCAAAGAAACGGCAGAAAAATAATAAGAAGAAGAAGAAGAATATAAATCGAATAACAGTATAGTTGCGCATTGCTTTGCCACAACCATAATTACAACAACACTGTACACTGTTTGCACGTTTTGTTTAAATCTAATAAATTATCTCAAATTTGTATTTAATTTCCATTTTAAAGGTGCCCCTTCAGAAGAATATGAAGTCATTCACATTTATATTTCATTCACATTTTAGGTATTTAAAGTTAGAGAGCAGCAGATACACTCTAGAGATAATCAGCACAAGATGAAAATCTTCATAACCAGCCAGGGGTGCGTTTCCCAAAACCATAGTTGCAAACTATGTTAGCAACTTAAATAGTTGGAAGGATACAGTTGTGACACAGGTGTTTCCCAAAACCATGGTTGGAACTACGGAGGTAACTACGTTGGTAACTTACATAGTCCGAACCATCGTTAAGCGACACAGGTGTTTCCCAAAACCGCAGTTCCACCGAACGTTCGCAAACACTAGTTGTGTAGTTGGACCTGCTTAGTTCCTGATGATGGCGTCATCGATGACGCAGGACGCAGTAGAAACAGACGTGTTGGTGAGCTAAAACAATTTATTATTTTCTGGTACAAACATTTAGAACATTAAATGCTGTAAACATGTTCTTAATGTATGTCCATATACAGTTGAAACCAAAAGTTTACATACACTATATAAAAAGACACATATGCATTTCTTTCTCACTGTCTGACATGAAATCAGAATAAACTTTTCCCTTTTTAGGTCAGTTAGGATTACCACAATTATTTCTATTTGCTTAATGTTAGAATAATGAGAGAGGAATTTTTTAAGGCAATTTTTATTATCTTCTTCAAGCTCAAAAGTTTAAATACACTAAGATTACTATGCCTTTAAACAGTTTGGGACAGCCCATAAGATGATGTCATGACTTTGCAAGCTACTTATAGGTTTATTGGCAACATCTGAGTTAATTAAAGACACACCTGCGGATGTATTTTAAGGCACACCTGAAACACGCTGCTTCTTTGAGTAACATCATGGGAAAGTCGAAAGAAATCAGCCAAGATATCAGGAAGAGAATTGTGGACTTGCACAAGTCTGGTTCATCCTTGGGTGCAATTTCCAGATGCCTGAAGGTGCCTCGTTCATCTGTACAAACAATTATACGCAAGTACAAAAAAGATGGTAATGTCCAGCCATCATACCGCTCAGGAAGGAAAAAGGTTCTGTGTCCCAGAGATGAACGTGCTTTGGTTCGAAGTGTGCATATCAACCCAAGAGCAAAAGCAAAAGACCTTGTGAACATGATGGCTGAAGCTGGTAAGAGTGTATCATTATCCACAGTGAAACGAGTTCTGTATCGACATGGGCTGAAAGGCCACTCTGCCAGGAAGAAGCCATTACTCCAAACGAAACATAAAAAAGCCAGATTAATGTTTGCAAATGCACACAGGGAAGAAGACCTTCATTTCTGGGGACATGTCCTGCGGTCTGACGAAACCAAAATTGAACTGTTTGGCCATAATGACCATCGTTACGTTTGGGGGGAAAAGGGAAGCTTGCAAACCTAAGAACACCATCCCAACTGTGAAACACGGGGGTGGCAGCATCATGGTGTGGGGTTGTTTTGCTGCAGGAGGGACTGGTGCACTTCACAAAATAGATGGCATCATGAGGAAAGAACATTATGTGGAAATACTGAAGCAACATCTCAAGACATCAGCCAGGAAGTTAAAGCTTGGGCGCAAATGGATCTTCCAAATGGACAATGACCCAAAGCATACTGCCAAACTGGTTACAAAGTGGCTTAAGGATCTCAATCCTATTAAAAATTTATGGGCGAAGCTGAAACGGCATGTTTCGAGCGAGCAAGGCGGCCTACAAACATGGCTCAGTTACACCAGTTCTGTCAGGAGGAATGGGCCAAAATTCCTGCCAACTATTGTGAAAAGCTTGTGGAAGGATATCCAAAACGTTTGACCCAAGTCATACAGTTTAAGGGCAATAGTACCAAATACTAATGAAATGTATTTAAACTTTTGAGCTTGAAGAAAGTAATAAAAATTGCCTTAAAAAAATTCCTCTCTCATTATTCTAACATTTAGCAAATAGAAATAATTGTGGTAATCCTAACTGACCTAAAAAGGGAAAAGTTTATTCTGATTTCATGTCAGACAGTGAGAAAAAAATGCATATGTGTCTTTTTATATAGTGTATGTAAACTTTTGGTTTCAACTGTACATCTGTGTTTATGAGTACAGCTGGATTTATCAAATCGCTATAAATCTTTAGTGGGTGTCATGTTAGCCTAGGCCTACAAAAAAAAATGTCAAGTTAGTCTTTAAACATGTATGATAAAAGACAATGTGGAAAACTATACAGTGCTTTAATGAACCAGTTCTTAATCACTCAGAGCTTTCCTTACCATTAAGAAGAAAAAACAACCAAAGTCACGTAGGTTCCGAACCCATGCCCCTATGGGACACCTCTACCACTGTGTTAAAACATATCCACACGTTTGTCCAACCGTACCGCTCTAACACACAGCATATGGAGCTATTTTTAATTTATATTGCTGATGGTTCTTTTTTGTTTATAAAGAAATGTTTTTTATAAGAAGGGTTATCTATTAATATTATATTTATAATGAATATTGACATTATTATTATTATTATTATTATTTTCACTCTTGGTATTATTATATATTTTTTAATATTTTTTTTGTCATATGAGTTCTATTACTATGACTGGGAGTGGTGGAGGAAAGTTATTTGTTTACAATACGAAGGAATATGAGTAGCCTAAGTGAGTTTTTGCACGGTTTCCGTGTGAAAGTCGGACCAAACACATTTGGAACCATGGTCATTCGAACTATGATAGTTCAAATCAACATGGTTCAAACTACTGTGGTACTAACAAAGTACGACAGTTTTGTGAAACGGTCGTATTTCAGATGTTTGTTAGTTTAACGATGCATCGTACCATGTTAGTTCAGTGCTAACCTCCATCGTTGTGTGAGAAACGCACCCCAGTTCACCATCAGCTCAACATTCAGCAAATAACATTCAATATATGAAACCTCTGACCCCAAGATAATGGGAGATGTAGAACGATCAGTCAAATTATTAAACTAAATTAGGTCAGGAACCAAACCTGTGATCTTATGAACATATTATTTTAATCAGCATATAAATAACTTTACTGCTTTTTTACCCACAGAGACCCGGGATTTAAGGATCGTGCTGCTGGGGAAGACTGGAGTGGGGAAGAGCGCTACAGGAAACACCATCCTGGGGAGAAAAGCTTTCAGAGAGTTACTTTCCTCTCGATCTGTTACCAGTGTGTGTCAGAAGAAGTCAGCTGAAGTCAGAGGGAGACAGATCTCTGTGATCGACACTCCAGCACTGTTTGATACCTGTGTTCCTAATGAGGAGATCAGGAAGGAAATCACTAAGTGCATCACCATGGCAGCTCCAGGTCCACACGTCTTTCTGCTGGTTCTCGCTCTGGGACGCTTCACACAGGAGGAAGAAGAAGCAGTGAAGATAATTCAAGATCGGTTTGGTGAGGAGTCCAGAAGATACACCATGGTGCTGTTCACCAGAGGAGATGATCTGGAGGGGATGGAAATGAGCATCGAGGACTTTATTAAAGATTCTGAGCGCAGCTTACAAAACATGATCCAGCAGTGTGGAAACAGATACCACCTATTCAATAACACGAACCCTGAAGACCACAGTCAGGTCACTGACCTACTGGAGAAGATCGACTCCATGGTGGCAGTGAACGGAGGGAGCTGCTACACTAATGAGATGTTCCAGCAGACGGAGAAAGCTCTGAAAGAAGAACAGGAGAGAATACTGAAGGAGAGAGAGGAGAAGAACTGCAAAAGAAACACGAAGCTGAAATGAAACAAATGAAGAAGACGATGGAGGAGGAGAGACAGAAGCAGGAGAGAGATAAGAAAGTAAGAGAGGAGGAGTTTAAAGAAAGAGAAGAGCAGATCAAAAGAGAGTCTGCAGAGAGAGAACAATCAGAACGAGAACATTACAACAGAAGAAGGGAAGAGGACGAGGAGAGGATGAAAGAACTGAAGGCTGAAATAAACAGAGAAAGAGAGGAGAACAGAAAACGGTGGGAGAAACAAAGAGAGGAAGATCAGAGACAGAGAGAACAGGAGGAGGAGGAAAGAAGAAAGAAAGAGGAAGAATGGAGGAAGAAACGGAGAGATGAAAAAGAGAAGTTTGAGAAAGAAAAAGATGAAATGATCCAGAAACATAAAGGTGATCAACTGAAAGTACAGCAGGAGTATGAACAGAAGGCAGCAGAGGAGGAGAAGAGAAGAACAGAGTTAGAGGAGAAAATCAAACATGCAGAGGAAAGTAAAAAGAAGGAGCTTCAACAGCAGCAGTTAATTCAGCAAAGAGAGTGGAGGAGGAAGAAGCAGGAGGAGGAGAAGAGGAAGAAAGAGGAGGAGGAAAAGTGGAAGGAAAAAATGGAGTCTAAGGAAAAAGACTGGCAGATTCAGGAACATAGGAAGAAAGAGCAACACAAGCAGGAGAGAAAAACAGAGATGGAGAGAAGAGCACAAGAGGAGGAACAGAGGAAACAGAAAGAGGAGGAGGAAAAGAAAAGAATAGAGAGTGAGGCGAATGAAAAGATAAAGCAAATACAACAGACCTTGGAAAATCAGAGAGAAACTGAGAAAAAAGAAAGAGAGGAAAAGTACAAGAGAGACATGGAGGAGAAATTGAGGACACAGAGAGAGAATTATGAGAAACAAGAAGAAGAAAGAGAAAGAGCTCGTAGAGGAGAGGAAGAACGGAACCTGGCTTACATGAGAAAGATGCACGAACAAGAAAAGGAGAAGCTGAGGAGAGAGACTGAACAAGCAGCGAGAGAACAAGCTGAGAGAGAATTCTGTAAGAGACTGGAAGAAGCAGTCAAACAGGCGAAAGCAGAGGGACATAGACAGGGTTATAGAGAAGGAGCGAAGGAGGGACGTAAGAGAGGATACAGTGAAGGACAAAAGGCTAGAGGTTTCAAATTCTGGTAAATAAGAGAAGAAACAGAAAGAAAGTAGTTCCATTTAATGTAATGAATAAACACCCAACAGTACTAAAGCCAATAATGCAGGTGTGTGTTTGTGTGTGTGTGTATAGGTGCGTATGTGTGTAGGTGGGTGTGTATGTGTGTAGGTGGGTGTGTATGTGTGTGTGTGTGTGTATAGGTGCGTATGTGTGTAGGTGGGTGTGTGTGTATAGGTGCGTATGTGTGTAGGTGGGTGTGTGTGTGTATAGGTGCATATGTGTGTAGGTGGGTGTGTGTGTGTATAGGTGCGTATGTGTGTAGGTGGGTGTGTATGTGTGTAGGTGCGTATGTGTGTAGGTGGGTGTGTGTATAGGCGCGTATGTGTGTAGGTGGGTGTGTGTGTGTATAGGTGCGTATGTGTGTAGGTGGGTGTGTGTATAGGCGCGTATGTGTGTAGGTGTGTGTGTGTATAGGCGCGTATGTGTGTAGGTGGGTGTGTGTGTGTATAGGTGCGTATGTGTGTAGGTGGGTGTGTATGTGTGTAGGTGCGTATGTGTGTAGGTGTGTGTGTGTATAGGCGCGTATGTGTGTAGGTGTGTGTGTGTATAGGCGCGTATGTGTGTAGGTGGGTGTGTGTATAGGCGCGTATGTGTGTAGGTGAGTGTGTGTATAGGTGCGTATGTGTGTAGGTGGGTGTGTTTATAGACGCGTATGTGTGTAGGTGGGTGTGTGTGTATAGGCGCGTATGTGTGTAGGTGGGTGTGTGTGTGTATAGGTGCGTATGTGTGTAGGTGGGTGTGTGTATAGGCGCGTATGTGTGTAGGTGGGTGTGTGTGTGTATAGGTGCGTATGTGTGTAGGTGGGTGTGTGTATAGGTGCGTATGTGTGTATAGGTGCGTATGTGTGTAGGTGGGTGTGTGTATAGGCGCGTATGTGTGTAGGTGGGTGTGTGTGTGTATAGGTGCGTATGTGTGTAGGTGGGTGTGTGTGTGTATAGGCGCGTATGTGTGTAGGTGGGTGTGTGTGTGTATAGGTGCGTATGTGTGTAGGTGGGTGTGTGTGTGTATAGGTGTGTATGTGTGTAGGTGCGTATGTGTGTAGGTGAGTGTGTATGTATAGGCGCGTATTTGTGTAGGTGGGTGTGTATAGGTGCGTATGTGTGTAGGTGGGTGTGTGTTTGTGTGTATAGGTGCGTATGTGTGTAGGTGAGTGTGTGTGTGTATGTGTGCGTATGTGTGTAGGTGTGTGTGTGTATAGGTGCGTATGTGTGTAGGTGGGTGTGTGTATGTGTGCGTATGTGTGTAGGTGTGTGTGTGTATAGGTGCGTATGTGTGTAGGTGTGTGAGTGTGTGTATAGGTGCGTATGTGTGTAGGTGTGTGTGTGTATAGGCGCGTATGTGTGTAGGTGAGTGTGTGTATAGGTGCGTATGTGTGTAGGTGGGTGTGTTTATAGACGCGTATGTGTGTAGGTGGGTGTGTGTATAGGTGCGTATGTGTGTAGGTGGGTGTGTGTGTATAAGTGCGTATGTGTGTAGGTGGGTGTGTGTGTGTATAGGTGCGTATGTGTGTAGGTGGGTGTGTGTATAGGCGCGTATGTGTGTAGGTGAGTGTGTGTATAGGCGCGTATGTGTGTAGGTGGGTGTGTGTATAGGCGCGTATGTGTGTAGGTGGGTGTGTGTATAGGTGCGTATGTGTGTAGGTGAGTGTGTATGTATAGGCGCGTATTTGTGTAGGTGGGTGTGTATAGGTGCGTATGTGTGTAGGTGGGTGTGTGTGTGTATGTGTGCGTATGTGTGTAGGTGTGTGTGTATAGGTGCGTATGTGTGTAGGTGGGTGTGTGTTTGTGTGTATAGGTGCGTATGTGTGTAGGTGGGTGTGTGTGTGTATGTGTGCGTATGTGTGTAGGTGTGTGTGTGTATAGGTGCGTATGTGTGTAGGTGGGTGTGTGTATGTGTGCGTATGTGTGTAGGTGTGTGTGTGTATAGGTGCGTATGTGTGTAGGTGTGTGTGTGTGTGTATAGGCGCGTATTTTTAGGTGGGTGTGTGTGTGTATAGGTGCGTATGTGTGTAGGTGGGTGTGTGTATGTGTGCGTATGTGTGTAGGTGTGTGTGTGTATAGGTGCGTATGTGTGTGTAGGTGTGTGTGTGTATAGGTGCGTGTGTATGTGTGTAGGTGGGTGTGTGTATAGGTGCGTGTGTGTGTGTGTGTATAGGTGCGTATGTGTGTAGGTGTGTGAGTGTGTGTATAGGTGCGTATGTGTGTAGGTGTGTGTGTGTATAGGCGCGTATGTGTGTAGGTGAGTGTGTGTATAGGTGCGTATGTGTGTAGGTGGGTGTGTTTATAGACGCGTATGTGTGTAGGTGGGTGTGTGTATAGGTGCGTATGTGTGTAGGTGGGTGTGTGTGTATAAGTGCGTATGTGTGTAGGTGGGTGTGTGTGTGTATAGGTGCGTATGTGTGTAGGTGGGTGTGTGTATAGGCGCGTATGTGTGTAGGTGAGTGTGTGTATAGGCGCGTATGTGGGTGTGTGTATAGGCGCGTATGTGTGTAGGTGGGTGTGTGTATAGGTGCGTATGTGTGTAGGTGAGTGTGTATGTATAGGCGCGTATTTGTGTAGGTGGGTGTGTATAGGTGCGTATGTGTGTAGGTGGGTGTGTGTGTGTATGTGTGCGTATGTGTGTAGGTGTGTGTGTATAGGTGCGTATGTGTGTAGGTGGGTGTGTGTTTGTGTGTATAGGTGCGTATGTGTGTAGGTGGGTGTGTGTGTGTATGTGTGCGTATGTGTGTAGGTGTGTGTGTGTATAGGTGCGTATGTGTGTAGGTGGGTGTGTGTATGTGTGCGTATGTGTGTAGGTGTGTGTGTGTATAGGTGCGTATGTGTGTAGGTGTGTGTGTGTGTGTATAGGCGCGTATTTTTAGGTGGGTGTGTGTATAGGTGCGTATGTGTGTGTAGGTGTGTGTGTGTATAGGTGCGTGTGTATGTGTGTAGGTGTGTGTGTGTATAGGTGCGTATGTGTGTAGGTGGGTGTGTGTATAGGTGCGTATGTGTGTAGGTGGGTGTGTATGTATAGGCGCATATTTGTGTAGGTGGGTGTGTGTGTGTATAGGTGTGTGTGTGTGTAGGTGGGTCTGTGTATAGGTGCGTATGTGTGTAGGTGGGTGTGTGTATAGGCGCGTGTGTGTGTAGGTGGGTGTGTGTGTGTATAGGTGCGTATGTGTGTAGGTGGGTGTGTGTGTGTGTATAGGTGCGTATGTATGTAGGTGGGTGTGTGTGTGTATAGGTGCATATGTGTGTAGGTGGGTGGGTGTGTGTGTATAGGTGCGTATGTGTGTAGGTGGGTGGGTGTGTGTGTATAGGTGCGTATGTGTGTAGGTGGGTGTGTGTGTGTATACGTGCGTAGGTGGGTGTGTGTATAGGTGCGTATGTGTGTAGGTGGGTGGGTGTGTATAGGTGCATATGTGTGTAGGTGGGTGGGTGTGTGTGTATAGGTGCGTATGTGTGTAGGTGGGTGGGTGTGTGTGTATAGGTGCGTATGTGTGTAGGTGGGTGGGTGTGTGTATAGGTGCGTATGTGTGTAGGTGGGTGTGTGTGTATAGGTGCGTATGTGTGTAGGTGGGTGGGTGTGTGTGTGTATAGGTGCGTATGTGTGTAAGTGGGTGTGTGTGTGTATAGGTGCGTATGTGTGTAGGTGGGTGTGTGTGTGTATAGGTGAGTATGTGTGTAGGTGGGTGTGTGTGTGTATAGGTGCGTCTGTGTGTAGGTGGGTGTGTGTGTGTATAGGTGCGTATGTGTGTAGGTGGGTGTGTGTGTGTATAGGTGCGTATGTGTGTAGGTGGGTGTGTGTGTGTATAGGTGCGTATGTGTGTATAGGTGCGTGTGTGTGTGTGTGTATGTATAGGTGCGTATGTGTGTAGGTGGGTGTGTGTGTGTATAGGTGTGTATGTGTGTAGGTGCGTGTGTGTGTGTGTGTGTGTGTGTATAGGTGCGTATGTGTGTATAGGTGCGTGTGTGTGTGTGTGTGTGTATGTATAGGTGCGTATGTGTGTAGGTGTGTGTGTATGTGTGTATAGGTGCGT
Source organism: Prochilodus magdalenae (assembly GCA_024036415.1). NCBI lineage: Eukaryota > Metazoa > Chordata > Actinopteri > Characiformes > Prochilodontidae > Prochilodus > Prochilodus magdalenae. The sequence goes on from JAMWET010005692.1 coordinate 18,582, forward strand.
ATGTGTGTAGGTGGGTGTGTGTGTGTAGGTGCGTATGTGTGTAGGTGGGTGGGTGTGTGTATAGGTGCGTATGTGTGTAGGTGGGTGGGTGTGTGTATAGGTGTGTATGTGTGTAGGTGGGTGGGTGTGTGTATAGGTGCGTATGTGTGTAGGTGCGTGTGTGTGTATAGGTGTGTGTGTGTGTGTGTGTGTATAGGTGCGCATGTGTGTAGGTGGGTGTGTGTGTGTATAGGTGCGTATGTGTGTAGGTGGGTGTGTGTGTGTGTGTGTATAGGTGCGCATGTGTGTATAGGTGCGCATGTGTGTATAGGTGCGCATGTGTGTATAGGTGTGTGTGTGTGTAGGTGTGTGTGTGTGTAGGTGGGTGGGTGTGTGTATAGGTGCGTATGTGTGTAGGTGGGTGGGTGTGTATAGGTGCATATGTGTGTAGGTGGGTGGGTGTGTGTGTATAGGTGCGTATGTGTGTAGGTGGGTGGGTGTGTGTGTATAGGTGCGTATGTGTGTAGGTGGGTGGGTGTGTGTATAGGTGCGTATGTGTGTAGGTGGGTGTGTGTGTATAGGTGCGTATGTGTGTAGGTGGGTGGGTGTGTGTGTATAGGTGCGTATGTGTGTAGGTGGGTGTGTGTGTATAGGTGCGTATGTGTGTGGGTGGGTGTGTGTGTGTATAGGTGCGTATGTGTGTAAGTGGGTGTGTGTGTGTATAGGTGCGTATGTGTGTAGGTGGGTGTGTGTGTGTATAGGTGCGTATGTGTGTAGGTGGGTGTGTGTGTGTATAGGTGCGTATGTGTGTAGGTGGGTGTGTGTGTGTATAGGTGTGTATGTGTGTAGGTGGGTGTGTGTGTGTATAGGTGCGTATGTGTGTAGGTGGGTGTGTGTGTGTATAGGTGCGTATGTGTGTATAGGTGCGTGTGTGTGTGTGTATGTATAGGTGCGTATGTGTGTAGGTGGGTGTGTGTGTGTATAGGTGTGTATGTGTGTAGGTGCGTGTGTGTGTGTGTGTGTATAGGTGCGTATGTGTGTATAGGTGCGTGTGTGTGTGTGTGTGTGTGTGTATGTATAGGTGCGTATGTGTGTAGGTGTGTGTGTGTGTGTGTATAGGTGCGTATGTGTGTAGGTGGGTGTGTGTGTGTATGTGCGTATGTGTGTAGGTGGGTGGGTGTGTGTATAGGTGCGTATGTGTGTAGGTGGGTGGGTGTGTGTATAGGTGTGTATGTGTGTAGGTGGGTGGGTGTGTGTATAGGTGCGTATGTGTGTAGGTGCGTGTGTGTGTATAGGTGTGTGTGTGTGTGTGTGTGTGTATAGGTGCGCATGTGTGTAGGTGGGTGTGTGTGTGTATAGGTGCGTATGTGTGTAGGTGGGTGTGTGTGTGTGTGTATAGGTGCGCATGTGTGTATAGGTGCGCATGTGTGTATAGGTGCGCATGTGTGTATAGGTGTGTGTGTGTGTAGGTGTGTGTGTGTGTAGGTGGGTGGGTGTGTGTATAGGTGCGTGTGTGTAGGTGGGTGGGTGTGTGTATAGGTGCGTATGTGTGTAGGTGCGTGTGTGTGTATAGGTGTGTGTGTGTGTGTGTGTGTATAGGTGTGTATGTGTGTAAGTGGGTGGGTGTGTGTATAGGTGCGTATGTGTGTAGGTGCGTGTGTGTGTATAGGTGTGTGTATGTGTGTGTGTGTGTATAGGTGCGTATGTGTGTAGGTGGGTGTGTGTGTGTATAGGTGCGTATGTGTGTAGGTGGGTGTGTGTGTGTGTGTGTGTATAGGTGCGCATGTGTGTATAGGTGCGTATGTGTGTATAGGTGTGTATGTGTGTAGGTGTGTGTATAGGTGCGTATGTGTGTAGGTGTGTGTGTGTGTGTGTATAGGTGCATATGTGTGTAGGTGGGTGTGTGTGTATAGGTGCGTATGTGTGTGTGTGTGTGTATAGGTGTGTATGTGTGTAGGGTGATGTGGTCCCTTCTGTTACTCTGGGTGAGAACTCTGGCATCTGCTCAGTAATGTAATATTTATACACACACACACACACACACACACACACACATACACACACACACAGCAATGGTGCTTATTTTTACACACATCAGTGTTACTGCTAAGTTGAAATTGGAGCAGCTCTATGGTTAGAAGCTAGTCACTTTGAGCAGATGGTCCACAAATATTCTTTTTATGCCAGTTTTATTTAAAAAACAATTACATATGAGAAAGACCGTTGTCCCAGCAACAAAAAGCTGAGTCATGTTTAATTGATACTTACTTAATGAATGTGAAAATATATTCCACATTTTAGAACTATAAAATAAAAATAATTGGAACTGTGGCGTGGCTAAACACTCATATTGAATCTAATCTATGTTATATTTTGATTCCTCACACTACCACCTTCTTTGGTGAGTGTGTAAGTATGCTGTTGAATGCCCAGAGGTGTTTAAGACGTTTGAAAAAGCATTAACCTTTGAATTCCACAAATTAGTGTGCAGCAGTGCTTCCAAATGAACGTTTGTGAAGTTGTTAAACCCCGTGAAAAGGAATTTTAGGGTTTATGTGCGGCTGACTGGTAAGGTCTGTTGGGGTGGGTAGACCAATATGGATGGACAGGACTAAAACTGGAGTGCACGAACACGTAGTTTATTAACGCGACGTAGTACAAGAAACAAACACTGAACAAAACGAAACATAAACGAGAAATAAAGTATTTTCACTGCATACTAAGTATCAGGCTTAGCTGTAGCATGGGAAGCAGCTGCGATGCTGTAACCCAGCGTCCCTTATAACTTCCCACACTACCAGCGTCTAGTGTCATGGGAAGAGAGAGGGGGGAAAAAAGCGAAAAACCCCATTTCCTAGGAGCCCTCAGGTCTTAAATCCGAAGCCCCGCCCTTGGAGATCCCATTCCCTACTAAGGGGTTACAATACTGCAGTAACATACACAAAACGAATATCAGCGCTCAATACAAACAACCTAGGTTACAACCAATCATTACTAGTATACCATTGTCTGGGCCCATCAAGTTACAAGTTATTTATTCACTCTTTTTCACCCATTTTTATGAATGATGAATAGACCCCCCCCCACCTCCTTTCTCCCCACCGGTGGATCCTCCCGATAAGGATAAGGTAAGCGGGCCTCCCTGCTGTCCCCCTTTTGCCAATCCTCTTTAACAGGAAGACACAGGTAAGTACATCTACACACACATTCTACCGTATAGGGGCTGGTATGCACTGGTGATGGGGTATGCCTCACCTTACCACATCACAACGTTGGTCATCTTACTTAGTGTTCAAATCCATTATAATCCCGTCTAAGGCTTACAAGCAAGGTAAATCACCTTCACTGACACCGGCTGCTCAGGACACTGCAAAGAAAAGTGAATTTCCTCAGATCTCACAACAGACTCCAACGCCAGCCAACACACCCCAAGGTTTGGGTGCCAGTGTGGTGTTGTGGCTCAAATAGAAAATTTGTCAAAGAGCAGATTTCAGTCCGGCCTTCCTTCAAGTACACCGTCTACAAAGCCTTTGAAGAATGCACCTTCGTAGACCGAGTCCTTCAAAGGATGCGGCCCCTGAAATGGGAGACTACCATTAACACAGAACACTTTACACACACACACACTCATTTAAACTAACACTAGACTATACAGACTCTGTAACGTCCCAGCCTACTCAAACGAATGCTGAGGATTAAACTCACGTAAACGGGCTGATGCAAACACAAACTAGCTTAGCGACTGTGTAATACGTAATGTGTGTAATGTAATAAGACTCTAAGACTCTAATCGGTCATGTGTGTCTCTCTCTCCCTCTTTCCTTTTATGTTATGGCCTAACCCTAGACTGGGTCATAACAGAGAGTGAAGTTTAGTCTGTAGTTTGAAGAAGATCCTGACACTGCAGATGTGTTCTCCCTGTTCAGTCTCAGACTGTGTCTGTTAATGTAGATGGATATACAGTACTGGAGTGAGCTGGTCATATGGCTGTTCATTAGGAGGAATAACATTTACATTCACAGCTGCAGATCGGATTCCCTAACAGGTCCACAACCTCATACTCTCTGATTCTTATAGAGGTGCACTCACATGTCTTTCACATGCCTTTCTCCATCTGGTTCCGTTCATCCTTATTATGAGGACAGGAGCTTCGAGAGTTCTGATCCGCTGCAGCAGGGGGCGCTCCAGCTATATACAGGCTTGTGAGAGCAGGACATCGTTGACTGCTTTAGTTGTTGTGTCTCTGCTGGCTGCTTCCCAGATCAGACCCAGCCCTTATGATGATGTGTGTACTGATTAACTGGTCACCTGTGGTAGGTGGAGGTAGAGGGCGAGTGTCCTGGTTCGGGGAGAGGAAGTAGTTTGTGTTTTCCTGGTTCGGGAAGTTGGTTTAGGTTTTAATTTGATCTGGGCATTAGCTCTCCCCTGAAGACATTTCATCCTCCTCACGCTCCATACTGTGGTCATTAGAAACTTAGTTAGCTGGTTAGCATTAGCCTACACTGGATTGTCACCAAGCCTTTACCAAACCTTCACCATGGTTCAGCACTATTTTAGGTAAGAGGTCTGGCCTTCAGCTGATTAGCATCGCCATTATAACTCAAGCCTAAAGCTGAGCACTGGACTTAGTCAACAACTCCTCACTTGTAGTGGCTACCTGTCAGTTTTAAACATCACAAATTAGAATGCAGGCTTAAAGGTTGTGAACCTGAACCTCTAGATATCCCGTCTTGCACTGAGCGCGGTTTTTGAAGTCGTCCTCTGTGGACACTCTGTAAAATATCTGGGCAGTGGAGGGAGCAATGGTAGAATGAGTCCAGTCACTGATTCTTTGTGGTCTACGTTTGTCAGAGCAGATAGATTTACCCCCACAATGCAGAACACAGCCTCTCTAGACATGGTTACAAAACTCACCAGACCTTCCCTGCCTCCAGGAGGTGCTGTGAGGGTGCAGCGAGCCTGCCTCTAGGTGGAGGAATATCATCATGTAACAGGAAAGGGCTGAGATTCTGTTGAGCTGTCTCAGACAGATGTAATTTGGCAGGCTGTTTACATGTTATAGGTTATAGGTAGGTTATAACACACTGAAGGAATAAGAAAGAGAAAGCCTGCTGCTGTTGCATTAAAAGAATTGCAAGTCAAGTTTGATTAATGAAGTGAATGTGATATCTTGCCATCCTGTTTGAGCTTGTGGTGTTTTGGTCTGGCAGTTGTTCTTTATTGGCTTGTTTAATCCATGACTTCTTTGTTTTGACCTTTAGACGCATGAGCATGAGCATTTTGAACAATGGAAATGTTAAACTGCTGACTCAAACTTACATTTGACATAGCAGCTGTGTGTTCCCATCAGATCTGCTAATGATAGCACACGGCCTTGAAGAAAATAAACCTGATAAGACACTGAATCATTAAACTGAACAGTAAAGCTGTGTAATGTGGACTGTAGGACGTTCAGCCTCTACCTCCTGCATTGTGTGAGGAGGTGAAGCACTAATAGGAGGTGTTGAATATGTATTGCTATTCTGAATTTAAGTCAACTTTAAAAGCAGCCGTCATTACACACTGTAGACTTTCCTTCACTGTGTGTTCCCCAGTGAGCACAGATTCCTAACAGGAGCATCTCAGATATTGCCTGTCCGCTCTGTATTTCACCATGTGGTGAAAATATAAAATGAAAAGATGTGCTTTTCAGTGTATTATCATCAACTGGTACTTGTAATAGTCTTCAGTAGTCTTAAGATTTTCTGAAAGATGCTTTTTTAGGGCATTGTGTATTCACTGTTTCTGCACTACTGTTTCATAATGGTATAATGTTGTCTGAGGGTTAATCTGGTAGATTCCACTGCACTGAATGATTCACTCAGTCCTTCCAATCAGTGTCATCTGTAATCAGACAGCAGCAGGCTACGTTTAATGTTAAACCAAAGCAGTTTTATAGGCTGCTCAAAGTTTGCAAGTGAAATTGAGACTCATGCAAGTGAAAATGAAACAATACACAGACTTTTTCTAATCCTAAAATTAATTTATTTGTAGTGATCTTCTGAACACAGACTAAATTCAGATGTATACTACTACTACTATTAATACTACTAATAGTAATAATAATACATTTGATTTATAGAGCACTTTTCATATTGTTGGCAGCGTATAGTGCTTTATAGACAGCTGATAACAGTAATGACAGAGATGTTATGTTTTAATGAGAAAGACACAAATCAAATTCATAATTACTACAAAGATGTAGAGTTTTAATTAAATGCTAAAGAGTTAAAGAGATGTTTTTAATTGTTCGTTAAAAGTGAGCAGTGACTCGAACATCTAATAAAAGTTGGAATTTAGTTCCACAGATTAGAAGCGGACTAAGAGTCTCTCTGTTTTCTGTATTTGACAGAGGGTGTGTGCAGAAGGCCAGGATCTGCAGATCTAAGATCACAAGGTGAAAGATAAACAGAAAGAGGTTCTGTGATGCAGGGTAGGGTTAGATGATTTAGAGCTTTATAGACCAGCAGCAGAACTTTAGACTCTAATCTAGGAGATACAGCTCCTCAGGTAGTAACAGTCCTGTGCTGTGCAGCCGTCCTGTGTCGTGCAACTTACCCGTCTCTTGATTTTCTTCTGGGTGGAATTATTTGTGCAACTATTTTTTTGATGTTGTTATTTAATAAAATAAACAAAATGGATTCAGTCAAATGAACATTTCTAGGTACCAGAAACTGACATGTGTTTAAAATATAAGCCGTGGAAAAAGTTATTCCACACCTGCAGGTTGCAAGATGCTACGCGTGGAAAGCCCTTTACTGATGGAGAATACATTAAGGAAGCATTTTGTGCAGCAAGTGATTTTTGATGGTTTACTGAACAAGGACACTATCACTGCTAGGGTTAAAGATATTTCAGATATGGTGAGTAATATCAGGGAGCAGCAGGTGACTGGACTAAAGGACTGTGCTTGGTGAAAGCATGGCTTTGGCCTGTTAGTCGGTTGTGGCTAGATTTTGTAATTCTGTTGGTGTATGAGAGACCCGTGTTGGTTGAAACCCATGTGGTGAGGTGAGGACTTGGGTAAGACCTTCGCTGATCATTCTGAAAGCATGGCTGCTGGTATATTAATCTGCTGTCATCGTGGATGTGTGTTGGTTTTTCACTTTTTTCTTTCTTTGGGTGTGGTGGTCAGGTTTTCCAGTCTTGTGCACAGGTGGTCTGCTGGGAGTGTAAGTTGGTGTAAGCCCCAGCCCAGTTTAGTGTATATACACACACACACACATACACACACACACACACACACACACACACACATACACACACACACACATATACACACACACACACACACACACACACACACACACACACACACACATACACACACACACACACACATATACACACACACACACATACACACACACACACACACACACACACACATATATACACACACACACATACACACACACACACACACACACACACACACACACACACACACACACCTGCCCATGGACATCCCATGTGCACACACACACACACACACACACACACCTGCCCATGGACATCCCATGTGCACACACATACACTAATAAACACAAGAAATGTATTATCTGCTCCCATGATTAAATAAGTCCTCATTAAACTATACTGGAACAGGCAGGTGAACGTCAGAGAGAGAGAGAGAGATGTTGAGAGTGGTGGGTTAAGACCATCTGCAGGTGTCTTCCCTATCTGACACAGACTTGGGCAAGTCTAAACACAGTCAGCACTTTTAAACAGCACGAGTTGAGTGTGGCTGTGTGGAATCGATTACAAAGGTTCAAAGTCTATCAATTCACAAGAGTCGACTCCAAACGAGTCAATTCCAGGAACTGATTGAATTGAGAGTGGACTGCCAATCTGCCAATTCATTTAGACTTCGAGCTCAGCAGGGAATGGCGTCAATGGACGGTAAGAATAAATATTTTTATATATAGTTTTATTTTGAAGATAAAACAGTAAAGGAGTTACAGCAGTGTAGCATCTTCTACTCAGACCTGTTTAATTTACTGTTTAATGGAACTCTGTGGGAATGAATCGTCCATCGACTCTCTAATGTACACCGTTTGAGATGAGACAGAGCTTACTATATGTGGATTATGGCAGTGAAGTAAAATGGTGTTGTGTTTATTGGGGTGTGTAACTCTTTCCAGTCTAAATAATTTTGTGCCCTTGATTTTCAACAACTGTTTTGCTTCTTGAACACTGTGTTTCTTATAGATTTTTGGGTGCTGATCACGAATATCACATCAAAATGTACATATCACGTACCGTTTAAGAGAAATCTTCAGTTTTATCATAATTTTTGCTTAAATTTTTATCCAAACATCTCACTCCAGTAAGTGACTCATCAGCAACAGTTTGTGCAGGTTGGAAGCTTTTCTGTGGAAATATGACATCTTGGGCATGCCTGGGCAAGTCAGAATGAGCTTGGCGCTTTCTCAGCATGCTATAAAGGTGGCTTGCATAAACCGATCCTGATCATTTGGTTAATACAGAAAGCTAGTGTGTATGTGTGCATCATTCTAGTAAAATACAGTGTCTGTATCAATATAACAGTATGTAAATTAAAATGCTATAGCCGTTTTGCTGTCTGGCGATATGTCTCGTCAATGTCGTAACAGCCACGATACATTCTGCTATATCTGTGGCGAATATACACTTGCGTCTCTGAGACGTTCTATAACAAGACAAGGAATGGGCGCCTCACATTTGCTGCACAACATGCGCTGTCAATCTAAGAGCCTGGCTCAGAGGCACTCGTAAGAGTATGCTGTTTGCTGTTCCGATGATCTGGCGAGAACAAAAAGACCATGTGACGGACTGTTATTTTTGTTTGACTAATGTATCTGGTTTCTCTGCCAAAAACAAGATTAATATTAAATATCCTAATCTGCCTTCAGCAATGAGACCTGTGCCACATGACGACAGTCTCCCAATTCCGAAACCACCCGAGGATTGGACCTTAGATGAACCAGATGAAGAAACTCAAGTGCAGGGTGATGACCGTGACATTGACCCAGATTTTGAACCTTGCTCATCAGGTGATCCACATCTGATAACACAGTCAGAATTAAACGATTTGGTCAGAGATTTGGGTCTGTCAAAAGAAAAAGCTGAGTTGCTGGGTTCCAGGCTGCAGGGATGGTGTCTGCTGTCACCAGGTACGAAGATTTCTATGTTTAGAAGCCGACATCATGATATCACCATATTTTTTGCACAATTCGACAGTCTCTGTTTCTGTTGTAACATTGATGGATTATACCAGTACTCGGCTATACCAAGTACTGTTGTTTCATCTGTGAATGGGACAGCCGTGCCAAAGAGTCACATTATTGTCGACAGAGCTGGCCACTCTGCAAAAAGTTAGTTCCAGGACAGAAAAATGTTGAGCCGGCAAAGATATTTTTGCCTCCTCTACACATAAAACTTGGACTCATGAAGAATTTTGTGAAAGCACTGAACAAGGAAGGTGAAGGTTTTCGCTATTTAAGACAGATGTTTCCAAGAATAAGTGACGCGAAGATCAAAGAAGGCATTTTTGTTGGTCCCCAGATCAGACATGTTATGAGTGACAAGCGGTTTGAAGAGCTGTTAGTTGGCCAGGAAAAAAATGCCTGGAAAGCCATCAAAGACGTTGTTGACAATTTTCTAGGCAATTACAGAGCGCCAAACTACGTTGAAGTCGTAGACAAACTTCTCCGTGCATACCAGAAAATGAAGTGCAACATGTCACTCAAGATTCATTTCCTTCACTCACACTTGGACTTCTTCCCCGTGAATCTCGGTGCTGTCAGTGACGAACACGGTGAGCGGTTTCACCAGGACATCGCTACAATGGAGAAACGATACCAGGGCAACTGGAATCCGTCAATGCTTGCTGACTACTGTTGGACACTGCAACGCGATGCACCAGAAGTTGAATACAAAAGAAAATCAGGAGCAAAACATTTTTAATTCTGTTGAACTTAAATGTGATTAAATAGGAAACATATAAATGTCTATTTCTTAGAGTGCCTACGTGATGCAGTAAAACAAAAACTATATTTGTGCATACCCTATAGGTACCTGTCACATTATTCCATATTATTCCATATTATTATGTTATTCCATCCATTATTATATAAACTATGCATATTGATAAAAATATATTCATAACTGAGAGCAAACTGATATGAAATTAACAGAATAAAATGAAGGACAAACGTAATTTAAGTAAAAATTAATGTCAAATGTAAAATATGGTCAGGAGGGCAAAACAAAAGACTCTTTGCCTCAGTTTGTCTGGAGTTTGAACGTCCTGTTGTTAAATACTGAGTTGTTTACTTATTTAAAGAAATAAACTCAGACATTAAACTATGAAATAACACTAGACAGTGAACTATCCTGCCATCTGAAACAAGTCGTCAGATGAAGGCTAATGGCAGGAAGATGTGGTACCGCCCTCTTGTGGAGAAACTCCAACCTGCAGAACAGTGTGGGTTATAAATTAAAATGTGGGTTATTTGTCCAGCTGTGGACAAATGATTTAGACAAATGATAAACATTATAAAACTGGGATTCAAAAACAATTAAACACTCATTCGTCTAAAACTGCAGTTTAGAGCTGAAACCAGAACTTTATTCATCCTATTTGAGGATTTAATTGAGGTAAGGGGCCATTACTGTAAAAGACTAAATTCAGTACCACATAACAACCATCTTTATCATGAGCTTAATGAACTGATAATACAGTAATTTACACACACAATTATCAGTAAGATATTTATATAATATTACAGCTGGATGTGGGCAGTGTGGCAGGAATGTAACCCTTTAGGTTATTAATATATTTAGTTTTTTGTGGTTATATTGGAAAACACAGACTAATAACCAGCAGTGTCACATTTACAATATACTTTCAAAGCTTTGACTGCATTCAGTTTTACTCTGTTGTTCACACACTGCACTGCAGTAAATCCAGTTAGATGAAACATTAATCATGATCTCTGTGTAATGGAACATGCATTTGGTGAGTATTCTTCAAGTACTGACTAGGTCCGCTCAAAAATCTCAGTTTCCTGTTATCAGTAAATACTGTCAGAGTGTAATGTGTTATACTGATTACACTGAGAGTTATGTTGGGATATTCTATATAACTTTAGTAAGGTGAAAATAAATGTGTATGCTTATTATACAGATCCATCACAACCTCAGAGGAGAAGCATTACCCCACCTCCCCTAAGTAAGTTACACTGCATTCATTTTTGTTTATTTTGGATTTGATACTAAATTATATGGATTAGCTTACATCAATGATGTATAGTGCATGGTTTTGGTCACCACAATGGAAACCCTGGAAAACCTGGAAAACACACACAGCGGTTGTTAACAATTTTAGATTACTGCTCTGTGTTCAGTTCTGTGTTAAATGTTTAAAAATACTGATGTTAAAATGTAAAAATGTGTTAATGTTTTTAAGAGGCTGAAAACTGAAAAAAAAAGAATTGAACTTTTTATATAATTAAAATTTACTCTAAATGTTGTTCTGTCTCCTTTGTAAGAAATGTGCAGTAGTTCACCAAACTGACCAGTCAAAAGTTTATACACCACTACTCATAGATGTTTTTCCTTTTTATTTATTTATTTATTTTTTGCTTAATGCTATGCTTTGGAATAAAAGTGAGGACACCGAACAAAAAGCAACTCTTCAGGTATTACATACTGCCCCCTCCAGGGCCTGTAAGGTACAGCATGTGGCTTCTTTTCTGGCTCCACCCATTCTCACACACCTGCAGCTAATTTTATACCCCGTTTATACCCCTTTGTTTGCTAATAAGTCCCTGTGTTGCCCCTGAGTACTAAGCTATGTTCCTCTGTGATCCTGACCTCAGTATTTTGCGGTATTTCTTTGTGTTTGTTGTCCTTGTTTTTAAGCAGTGCTATTTTTGTAATTATGGATTGGTTTTTGTTGCTGCCTGTCTGTATTTTGACTGCTCCTTGATTCTTGGACAACCGTTAAACCGCTTAGCCCTTACAACCTGCTTCAACCCCTTCATCACAACAAGAGGGTAAAACAGCTCGCAGTCGGAGGCGATGTAACACGATTTTTTTCTAGGCAATTTTGGACCGATTTTATTTGTCTGTCCATAATGAATAGTCACAAAATTAAAAGGTTAGTAGAGCTTTTAAAATGATAATAATATGTAAGGTGTGCGCAATGTGGCAAAAATATAGCATTATTATATATCAAGAGTATTTGTGGTATATCCCTTTTTTTCAGACGTCTAATCCATTGGAACTGTTAAGCCTAGGCTTGTAGAGTCTGTAGAATAACAAAAGCGTCCATTCGGTTGAGTGTGCCTAAGGTTTGACTGGTACAGTGTGTATATATTATTTTGTACTACACTGTTTGTACACAGTTTCTGAAATGGTCAATTATATCTGAAAAAATATAGTAGGAGTAAATTGTTTGTATAATTAATAAATAAACTGCAGATTACTGTATATACTGAACGATAATGAACAAATAAACTATTCACAAATGCCCCTAAGTATGGCAAAATATATATACTGTGTATGTAATTACACTGCTAATGAATGAATAAGAGTACTTCTGTCAGTCTCATTTATTATCTGTTAATTAATCAGTTTCCTGAGGGGAACGCAGTCTTCAGGCTTTACTACACCCTACATTTTCAGCTGCCTCACTATCCTCAACCCAAGGGTGTCATTATGCATTTTAAAGTGTTCTTTTTCATGGTTGCGCACTGCAAAGCAGCTCTACTGTTATTCGATTTATATTCTTCTTATTAGGGGGCCAAGCACCGAAGGTGCTGGAACCCTATTGTTTTTGCTAAGATTTTTCTTATTATTATTCTTCCGCTCGATTTTTGACCTAGAAGTTGTTCTAGAGCAGCCATCTTAAGCCATCCAGACACCCAATTTGGAGAAAAATGTGTGAAACTAATTAAGTTGAACTAGTCCGAGGTTGTTAATGATACCCCATCAATATAGGTGTCAAAATGTTCGTCTGACTCTGTAGGTACAGAATCATATAAGAGGTTTGCATATTTGTCAACAATATGGCTGCCACAGGCCAATTAAGCACCTGCAGGTGGAGCTAAATGTACTAAATTGCTTATAAATCTGGAATGCTGATGTCAACTCTCACAAAACTTCAGAGGTTGGTTGAACAATTAAATCTGGGGCCGCCCATTTAATTTGGGTTCATTTAGTCAATAGGGGGCGCTGTAACAGACAAAACATTGTTTCTCTGCTACTGTACGCTCAATTAAGCTGAAACTTTGCACGCTGCATCTTTGTGCTACTCTATGAAGGATATATTATGGGCGTTGTGATAATTTAAAAAATATGGTCGTAATTAGCTAATTAGCATTAAACTTGGATTTGACTGGCTAAACATTAACTAAACATCACGAAACTTAAATAGTATGTACATGCAGCCATTCTGTAGTAGCCTATAAATTTTGATGTCAATTGGCCTCTAGGTGGCGCTGTTTTAGGAAACACGTGATTATGTCCAAATACTTTTGGTGAGTGGCAATAAAATTGCATTCATGTGATGCAGTGCACTTAGCATAACAACTTTCCCATTACAAGTCTGTTAGAAATCTTTTTAGTTTTTCTGCAATTATATAAAGCATGAGCAAGTCAATTAACAAACTACTCTCTGAGTTTTCATGATATCGTCTCAAAACTGGTCTAGAATGATTCAGTGGAGTCTCAAAGTAAATAATTATATTTAAAACATTCACATTTTCTTAAATCCTGCCTGCAGTATACAAATCAGTAAGTGCATCATGAATTTTCTGACACAAGGAGCTATAATTATATCAAAGATAGACCAGTTGAAATCAAACTTGCAATACATGTCAACAAATGTGAATAGACCGATAAACAGAGCATTCCTTCAACTTTTGGAATGAATAGGTCTCAGTGGGCCACTACAGAGCAAAACTTTCACTAAATGCATTGCTTAATTTTTCAAGTATTTCAAGATGGCGGCGGCGTAGCCATAGCTTGCGGCGGCTGCTCCGGATACAAAAACGGTGCTTTTTGTTTATTGTTGTTTATTTTTCGTGTGTCATTGGAACATGGACATAAGAACAACCGGTGTCCATGTATACGACCGTCAGACGCTGCTACACTACCGGAATCGACCAAACAACGGCATTAATGACGAGCTACGAGAGACGCTATGCGGCTTCGGTCTGCTGCGCCAACCAGACCTCCAGACCGCGGCCTCGCCTGAAGCCGGCAGCCGAAAGAGGGGGCACCGGAAGCGCTGCGCGAGACCACAGAAGCGCGGTAAGCGGGCTGGAGTTCGTACTAGGCTAACCTCAAAGCCCGCGCGAGCAGCTCTCCCGTCCATCCTGCTCTCTAATGTCTGCTCCCTGGAGAATAAACTGGACTGCATCCGACTTCAGAGAACTACACGGAGAGAATCTAGAGACTGCTGCGTCTTTGTCTTCACGGAGACGTGGCTGAGCGACAGAGTTCCCGACGCCGCCATTCAGCTAGACGGACTAGCTTCGTTTCGAGCCGACAGAGACTCAGCCCTGTGCGGTAAGACTCGCGGTGGAGGACTGTGTGTTTACATCAACACAGAATGGTGTAAGAACTCTGTACTGGTCTCTAGTTACTGCTCACCTCTAGTGTGAGTTTTTATGGTCGTCAGATGCAGACCGTTTTATCTACCGAGGGAATTCACCGCAGTGCTGATCATCAGTGTCTATATTCCACCCGGCGCTACCGCTAAAGCTGCGCTCTGTGAGCTGTACAGCGCTATCAGCGGACTGCAGAACACACACCCTGACGGACTGTTTATTGTTGCTGGAGATTTCAACCATGTGAATCTCAAGTCAGTTCTCCCTAAATTCCACCAACATGTGAACTTTGCTACGAGAGGAGCAAAGTTACCGTCCCATTGCACTCACACCCATCATCATGAAGTGCTTTGAGAGGCTTGTCCTGAGGCACATCAAGACCCTGCTGCCTCCTTCTCTAGATCCTCTGCAGTTCGCGTACCGTCCCAACCACTCAACGGACGACGCCATATCCACCACCCTTCACCTGGCGCTCACCCACCTGGACAATAGAGACACCTACGTTCGAATGCTGTTCATAGACTTCAGTTCAGCATTCAACACCATCATTCCTCAGCACCTGATCAGAAAGCTGAACCTACTGGGCCTGAACACTTCTCTCTGTAACTGGATCCTGGACTTCCTGACTGGGAGACCTCAGTCAGTCCGGATCGGACGTAACACCTCCAGCACCACCACGCTGAGCACCGGGGCCCCCCAGGGCTGTGTGCTCAGCCCTCTGTTGTTCACCTTGCTGACTCACGACTGTGCAGCAATGCACAGCTCGAACCACACCATCAAGTGTGCGGATGATACGACTGTGGTGAGTCTCATCAACAAGAACGACGAGTCAGCATACAGAGAGGAAGTGCAACGGTTAACAGACTGGTGTAGAACCAACCACCTGTCTCTGAACGTAGACAAGACCAAAGAGATGGTTGTTGATTTCAGAAGGACAAGGCGTGACCACTCTCCACCACACATCCACGGCTCCACTGTGGAGATCGTCAAGAGCACCAAGTTCCTTGGAGTTCACCTGGCAGAGGATCTCACCTGGTCCCTCAACACCAGCAACCATAAACAAAAAGAAAGCCCCAGCAGCGTCTCTACTTCCTGCGAAGGCTGAGGAAGGCACATCTCTTCCCACCTCCCATCCTCACCACCTTCCACAGAGGAACCCATCGAGAAGCATCCTGAGCAGCTGCAGCACTGCCTGGTTTGGGAACTGCACCGCATCGGATCGCCAGTCCCTGCAGCGGGTAGTGAGGACGGCTGAGAAGATCATCGGTGTCTCTCTCCCCACCATCACGGACATTTACACCACACGCTGCATCCGCAAAACAACCAGCATCGTGGATGACCACACACACCCCTCACACACACTCTTCACCCTCCTACCACACACACCCCTCACACACACTCTTCACCACACACACCCCTCACACACACTCTTCACCACACACACCCCTCACACACACTCTTCACCCTCCTACCATCTGGAAAAAGGTACCGAAGCATCCGGGCCCTCACATCCAGACTGTGCAACAGCTTCTTTCCCCATGCCATCAGACTCCTTAACACCCAGAGTCTGGTCTGAACAAACAAATACATTAGTGTCTGAACTGAAATCACACACTCTCTCTCTCTCACACACACACACACACACACACACACACACACACACACACACACACACACTCACCACTCACCACCAAAAAAACTGCTATTGTTCCACCAACTGGATAACTTTAGTACTACTGTTAAATTCAAATACAGTGTTTACAATGTCTAATGTTTACTTCTACACCAAATGCACCTTACTGCTCCCACTACTAAGGGGCCGACTGCACTGTTCCCCCCCCCCCCTGTATTTATTGTTTGTCTTGTAAATGGTTGTGTGTATTTATAGTATATTGTCTTGCGCACGTGCACTTTATGTTGTATTGTTTTGTGTAGTCTATTGTTAGATGTAGCACCTTGGTCCTGGAGGAACGCTATTTCGTTTCACTGTGTACTGTACACCACTGTATATAGTTGAAATGACAAATAAAACCACTTGGACTTGGACTAATCTCCTGGTCAAACACTTCCTTTTTTTGACCACTAGATGGAGCCAAATGAAAATGAATGACATGCTGCCAAGTAACATGAGTGAAAACTGCCTGAGCCTTTCTTGTTAAACACAGTGCGTAATTTAATTTTCTTTATCTTGATTGATCTAGAACCAATCTAAGCAGTCTGAAATTAAATATTTAACAGTAAATGCTGGCTTCGTTGTGCAAAATGGTTCCAGCATGTGATTTAAGAAGTGTGACCAGGCTGTAATGAGTCCATTGCCTTCCTTTAAATCTGAGGTATTTACAGGTTGAATGTTACCCAGGCTGCGTGCTAGAAAGTCATGAGAGAAGTGTTTTCAATCACTTCCTTTTTAAAGGTTTCTGAAACAAGTGATTATAATTATATCACGGATTGCCCGATTGTGATCAAACTTGGAATACATGTCTAAAAATTAGCTTAGACTGGTAATCAGACCATGAATCTAAATTTAGACTTGATTAGGCCTTAGTGGGCCTCTATATAGCTGCATTCATTGTGAGCATTTCTTCATCTGGTTTTGTTGTACACTACCTTTAAGACTAGTAATGGATAAGGTCTGACTTAGCCATGCAGTCTGTCCATGCTGCGATTGCTTGGCCCCCTCAGATTGCCGCTTGCGGCTATATTTATTATTGTTCTTATTTCGCCGCGTTTTTGTCGCCGATGAACTCGTCCCGCAGTTTTTGACTCCATTCCAACTCCAGATTGTCCGGTATGATACGGTCATGTGGGTTTGTATACAGCTTTTTGATCGGATGCATGGATTCCAAGTAGGAAGGAACTTTTCCTGAATTTCCCTGAGGAAATCCACTTTTCTAGTTATACTATGAAAGCCCACTCTTGAACCTCTAAACAACATGCCATTAGTGTGAAGGACTCCTTTTGTTCAATAAATACTGATTTAATCATGATTTCTGTTTGGCTTGTTATGTAGAATCTTAGAGAACAAATGTTAATTGATCATGTAAGTACAAGTCAGTCCGAAATATAATTTTTTTGTTTTTGAATACCCTTGTTGATCCCACAGTGGGGAAATTTAGTCTCTGCATTTAACCCATCCGTGAAGTGAAACACCCACATACACACTCACTGGTGAACACACACACTAGGGGGCAGTGAGCACACTTACCCGGAGCCGTGGACAGCCCTATCCTCGGCACCCGGGGAGCAGTTGAGGCCCTTTCTCAAGGGCACCTCAGTCGTTACTGTCAGTTCAGGGCATCGAACCGGCGACTTTTTGTTAACCATTGAACAATAGCTGCCAAACAGAGACTGTGATGGAGCTGGAGAGAATGCTTTCTGTGATGCTCCTGTAGAAGTTCCCCAGATTTTTTTATCCCGTGCCAGTTTTCTTGAGTCTTCGCAGGAAACGCAGCCGTTGTCGTGCTTCTCTGACGAGTTGTTGTGTGTTACATGACCATTTACATTTATGGCATTTAGCTGACGCTCTTATCCAGAGCGACTTACAAGGTTATTCTTTTACAGGTGGGCCAGTGTAGTGTTAGGAGTCTTGCCCAAGGACTCTTATTGGTGTACCACAGTGTAGTCACCCACACCGGGATTTGAACCCCAGTCTCCCACATGGTGGGAGGTGGCTAACTGGTGGGTAGCGGTGTTATCCACTGAGCTACACCAACCAGTTTTGAGATCTTCACTGATCTTCACTCTTCTGCCATGAATAAGCTGTGGTCTGTGCTTTCTGTGCTGATTTGTGGTTTCTGTCCAAGGTTATCATCTGGGACAAGTACAAGTTCAGTACAACTGAAGTCAGGTCTGTAGTCATCAAGACAAACCAGGTTACAATTTAAAACAGGGCTACATGAAAGAGTATTAGTTAGCAGTATATATATATGTGAGTTACTTCTTCATGAGTTAGTGATGTTGTTGTAGCCCTCAAAGTAAAGTGGTGAAATAGTTCAAATTACTTCTTTATATCAGAAACAGGTTTATTAGCCAAGTATGTTGACACACACAAGGCATTAGATTTCAGCAGTTTGTGTCTCTAGTACTGACAGTCCACAATATACACAATGACTCCACATATTACAATTAAATACAGACAATTACAAAATACACTCTACACAATACAAACCATATACAAGCAATAAACACACTACAAATTATATACAGTGTACACATTATTTACAAACAGGATAAGGTGGTAGGGTTGAGGTAAAAGCAGTAGCATAGTTAGTTAGCTTCTTCATGTGTTCTTGATGTTCATGGACTGAAGACAAACAGACTAGTTAGTTTAGCCAAAACTGGGAACCAAAAAACCTGAGAGCAGCAAAAGGTCATAACAGGAAGGCAGTCCAAACAGATAACTCAGTAAGCACTTCAGAAAATAGTGGCAACACTTCACAAACATGGAGACAAACAAACTGCCTTATATACTGAGAAAAACAGGTGTGACATTAGAATTCAGGTGACTGAGACCGGCTCTAATGGAAGGGGTGGATCACATGACTGGTGACTGCAATATGGGTTTGAGATTGGGATTACATGATGTTCTGATGAACCAGGAAGTGTGACACACGGCTTAATTATTTTTAATCTGGATAGTGTACTTGGAGGAACTGGAGGCATCATATCCCAAAGTATCCAAAATAATAAAACAAACAAATAAATAAACAAGTAATAAAACACTCTGTAACATATCAACAGTAACATTTCAGATATGCAAGCTACACATTTAAATGATGGTTTGAAGGTTCTTTAGTAAAGGAAATATATGAACCATGAACACTCAGAACAGTGCATGATTTTAGAGGGTTCTCTGCATCGTTAAAGGGTTATTGAGAATGTGCTGCAGATCTATCTACTTTTGGAAAAAGGTTCTATAAGGCACCAGAAACGATCCTTCTATTGTTTTAAGCTTGACAAGGTAACATTAAAGCAATAAGAGGGGTCTTCTAGAGTACACCTTTCAGGAGTTCATTCTCAATGTCAAAGACACTTTCATGATTCAAAGAACACTTTAATCATGCAAACGGTTCTATGAGTGTTCATGGTTCTGAACCCTCAAAGAACCATCATTTGGGTGTAGAACACAGTAACATAACCTGAACTGGTTACATAAACTCAAATCAACTCAGCTAAAGGATGAAAAACACAGGTGTTAAATGTCACATGAAAATCTAAACACAGCAAGTCTTAAATATGTCCAGGAAGGATCCAGCTTCTGTTTTTCAGAGTAACTCATGTTACTTGATATTTGTAACTTAATTACTGAATGAGTTTATATTCCGCTCCTATGGTAAGGCATGCACAGTACATGCTTACTTCATGGATATTCATGATATCTTATCGTTTATTACATCATTAAATACTGTATGAATTAATAGTATGTCATGTAGCCTTATTGGAAATGATGATGAGTTTTATTCTCTCTGATGGGAAATTAAACAAACTGGTGAATTTTGGTTAAAACTGTCTGTAAAATGCTGGGAGTGAAATCACCTGCCACAATGAACACGGTATCCAGGTTCATCTAGCCTGTTCTTAATAGAGCAAGCATTTGCAAGCAGGTGAGCTTAGCCTTTGATGATTCAAGCCTATATATACATAGACAATTAATATACAACAACAAAAAAGCACTGAATTAAACAAATAAATAATTATTTGATTAAGAGACACTGTTCAGAACTCAGCTGTACGAGGTATGAAGTGTTTCCTCTTAATATCATAATGTTTCCTCACATAAATTGAAAAATGCATGCAGAAACATTTTGCCTATAAAGAAGGAAATACTGGTTAGAATAACAGATACAGTGTATTAAAAATAAATTAGGTACAAATATTTAATCTAAAAAAAATAGAACACAGATGTGTTACAGTGATCAATATCAGTTTATATAATTTCCCCATCCTCTTACAGTGGAAACAGACGGCAGTGAGGAGAGAGAGAGTGAATCAACAACAGAGTCTACCGAGAAGGATGGAGCGGAGGAGAGAAAGAGTGAATCAGCTACAGAACTGAAAGAGAAGGATGGAGCGGAGGAGAGAAAGAGTGAATCAGCTACAGAACTGAAAGAGAAGGATGGAGCGGAGGAGAGAAAGAGTGAATCAGCTACAGAACTGAAAGAGAAGGATGGAGCGGAGGAGAGGAAGAGTGAATCAGCGACAAAACAGAAAGAGAAGGATGGAGTGGAGGAGAGAAAGAGTGAATCAGCAAGAGAACTGAAAGAGAAGGATAGAGTGGAGGAGAGAAAGAGTGAATCAGCTACAGGACTGAAAGAGAAGGATGGAGCGGAGGAGAGAAAGAGTGAATCTGCGACAGAACAGAAAGAGAAGGATGGAGCGGAGGAGAGAAAGAGTGAATCAGCTACAGAACTGAAAGAGAAGGATGGAGCGGAGGAGAGAAGGAGTGAATCAGCTACAGAACTGAAAGAGAAGGATGGAGCGGAGGAGAGAAAGAGTGAATCAGCTACAGAACTGAAAGAGAAGGATGGAGCGGAGGAGAGAAGGAGTGAATCAGCTACAGAACTGAAAGAGAAGGATGGAGCGGAGGAGAGAAAGAGTGAGTGAAGCTACAGCTGACATGGAGCGGAGGAGAGAAGGAGTGAATGAGTACGAAAGGAGAGGTGGAGGCGGAGGAGAGAAGGAGTGAATCAGCTACAGAACCTGAAAGAGAAGGATGGAGCTGAGGAGAGAAAGAGTGAATCAGCTACAGAACTGAAAGAGAAGGGATGGAGCGAGGAGAAGATAGAAAGAGTGAACATCAGTATTACATCAATACATTTTAAACTGACAGAGCATACCCCCTCATTAATTAAAGGATCTTACTTTGGCATAGGACAATAATAGGAGAGAAAGTTGAGTGAAAAGGCTACAGAACTGAAAGAGAAGGATGGAGCGGAGGAGAGGAAGAGTGAATCAGCGACAAAACAGAAAGAGAAGGATGGAGTGGAGGAGAGAAAGAGTGAATCAGCAAGAGAACTGAAAGAGAAGGATGGAGTGGAGGAGAGAAAGAGTGAATCAGCTACAGGACAGAAAGAAAAGGATGGAGCGGAGGAGAGAAAGAGTGAATCTGCGACAGAACAGAAAGAGAAGGATGGAGCGGAGGAGAGAAAGAGTGAATCAGCTAAAGAACTGAAAGAGAAGGATGGAGCGGAGGAGAGAAGGAGTGAATCAGCTACAGAACTGAAAGAGAAGGGATGGAGTGGAGGAGAGAAGGAGTGAATCAGCCTACAGAACTAGAAAGAGAAGGATGGAGCGGGAGGAGAGAAAGAGTGACATCACTACAGAACTGAAAGAGAAGGATGGAGCGGAGAAGGAGAGAAGGAGGTGAATCAGCCACAGAACTGAAAGAGAAGGATGGAGCGGAGGAGACAAGGATTGAACCAGCTACAGTACAGAATGAGAAGGATGGAGGGGAGGAGAGAATGAGTGAATCTGCGACAGAACAGAAAGAGAAGGATGGAGCGGAGGAGAGAAAGAGTGAATCAGCTACAGAACTGAAAGAGAAGGATGGAGCGGAGGAGAGAAAGAGTGAATCAGCTACAGAACAGAAAGAGAAGGATGGAGCGGAGAAGAGAAAGAGTGAATTAGCAAGAGAACTGAAAGAGAAGGATGGAGCGGAGGAGAGAAAGAGTGAAACAGCGACAACACAGAAAGAGACGGATGGAGCGGAGAGGAGTCTTTTTTTTTTTTTATTTTTTTTTGGATGAAGAGTAATTTCAAGCTACAGAACTGAAAGAGCAAGATGGAGTGGAGTGGAGAGAGGAAGAGTGTGAATCAGCTACAGAACAGAGAGGAGAAGGATGGAGCGGAGGGAGTAAGGAAAGATGAGTGAATCAGCTACAGGGACAGAGAAAGAGAAGGAATGGAGGCGGAAGGACAGAAAAGAGTCGAATCAGCTACAGGATCTGAAAAGAGGAAGGATGGAGCAGAGGAGAGAAAGAGTGATCAAGCT
Source organism: Prochilodus magdalenae (assembly GCA_024036415.1). Classification (NCBI taxonomy): domain Eukaryota; kingdom Metazoa; phylum Chordata; class Actinopteri; order Characiformes; family Prochilodontidae; genus Prochilodus; species Prochilodus magdalenae. The sequence continues at coordinate 41,190 of JAMWET010005692.1, forward strand.
ACAGAAACAGAAAGAGAAGGATGGGTCGGAGGATAGAACGAGTGAAGCAGCTACAGAACTGAA